>JANAVB010019756.1:0-37601 GCA_029216955.1 Iris pallida
GAATTGGTAGAAGAATTGGGTGGGAGCGGAATCTCGAGATCGTGCATGACAGCCACCCATGCCCTACCCTAACGTGTCGAGTTGGCCACCATGGATATTGTATATTCATCTGCACTAGTGGAGTGCAATATCTGATTATATGTACAGAGCTAGTACCTTTCTATAGGAGGGCTAGAACTAATACTGATCTATTTAGCACGGTGGCCTTACGTATTTGTAGCCTTTGGATATTTTGTTTCCTTACAAGCTTGCATCAACTTCCCTCCGTGACCTCGCCATCCCCCACGACGCCGACTGACTTGCCCATCACCACCGCCACCACCACAACACAGCTAATAAAAAAATCACGCCCCTGTGTCCGTGTGTCCACCACAAAAATTAAAGTGACAGTCGTGTTCGAACCCGTGTTGTCCGTGTCCACATCCATCTTTACTAGCTTGTTCATACAATCCAAAAAATACATCCTTCATGTCCGATACACCACACACAACCCAAATTCTACAGAAACCGACACCCCTTCTCTGTGTTCGACCAATCTGGACACATCAACACAAGTGTCACGACCCGCACCCAGAATTAGGACATGAGTCGTGGGTACGTCCAGCCTATGTCACAGTATCGACGGTAGAACACTGTCTAAACTTCTACAATTTTATCAAACACACAAAATATATATATATATATATATATATATATATATATATATATATATATATATATATTCCATATCACTTTCATTTCCACAGATAAATCAAAAGCAACTAAAATATACTCAACCACAGTTAGAGAGAATAGATAGAAAATAAAACTGAATAATCCCAAAGAAAAGTCGAATAGTACTAAGTGATAATCCACTGGTCAACTCACATAATCCTCAAATAAAATAAATAAATAACTAAAAAGGTTCCCGGAAACAAATTCGGCCAAGACTAGATATCCTCTAACTAACTATCATCTACGGATGGCAACTCTGCCAAGGTCGCATCCAGATCATCTTGTATACCAAAGTCAGTCTCCATAGTGTGCTCATAATAAGTGGTACAAAAATCCTCTAACTTATCACTTAAAAATAGTTTATCTAGTCAGGATTGGAAGAAGCACACATATGACAGGCTATTCAAAACATGATAGAATTTGCAAAACATAAAAATAGAATATGAGACTTAAACTAGAAAATAACAGACATCATGGTATAACAAGAAAAAGGAACATGCAAACTCTATAATAATATATAGCAACTAAAAAAAATGTAGATATGGTGACATGGCATGTGAAGATGAAAACAAGGTAAAATAAGTTAATCGACAGCTATCTATGTGTGTTAAAATATCGTGTTCGACATGTGAACAGCTAAGGAGTAAATCTGGCCATCCGCACATGTCGTGTGCAGCTACTATTCTCCACGTAAGACAAATAGGGTAGAAAGGGTAGTTCACACGTCTACTAAGATATTTTTTCGCCCGACTAGTACTCGTGGACTCAAACATGTCACGAACACGGTAATCAAGAAATATAACATGTAGGGATCCATGATACAAACCCCATGTAACAAGCGTGTCAGCAAAGCAGGAGAAGCATATATATAACATGTAATGGAAAACTATCAGGAATTGAAAGTAATCAGTATATGTACTTGCGTGTGGTCCTGAGCTGTGGATAGAGGTCGAGTACTGAGTCAGAGTCCGAGAGTCCTAAATATGAATTGATCAAATCAATATTGTTTGAGAATTTAAGATACCAAAATTATCTACTTATCTATTAGGGTATAGGTTCTTTTATCTAAATTTAACTCGAGAAACATACTACCTAAGCCACCATTATCTATTACTAGGTTTATTCTATATCTATTATATCAATACAAGACTTATGTTAAGTGATACCCGGTTTCGCAACACTACACTACTCCCTATTGTATATAACATAACCTTAACTCACATGCATGCTAATTTCTGGATTTATTGATTGTATAGTTCCTTCATTACAACCCACATCTAACCACTCCTAATGTTGCAACTCTCCATCTACCTTATTTCATAGCCGAGTCCAAGTGATGCCCTACAATCCATGTTTCATAATTGAGGCCACCACTCTCCACTGCTGCTAGAGCAGGTACCTCCTTACTAGTCATCTCCCTAAGCACCTACTAGTCTACAATATATCTGTTATGTTCATAACAGTTAAGGTTTGATTGAACTTAACTGCCATTACTTGTAAGATATATGTATAGTCATTTACCTACCAAATTGCCACACACCCACATAGCCACTTACCTAGAAAGAGCCAAGCAGGGCCATGCCACTGCTGTGCCAAGGTAACAAACTCCCCAACTGCTCTAAACACACAAGTCTCTCCTACACTTAATACTCACACCTGTACAGTCGCAACCATGAACCCTGTTTGCAGACTGATACAAAGTCCTGTTACCTGGGTTTCACCTAATACATAATACCCATGTATCCGATTAGATACACCACTACTGCCCTCTCAATTACCATCTAGATATTCTGCGCTCTTGAGCTTTTGCAGTCCAGATCTGAACTCTTGTTGTATGGCCAACAAGGTTGGCACTCAAGTGAATACTTTGTAATCAGGCTCCCCTTTTCTTGTATCCTAACTGATACTGGGTTTTAGTTTAAACCCTCCTAGTATTACTGATACTATCCGAACACCTATCCATGTATTCCCTAGGTTCCCTATTACAACTATAGGTGCACTACTTCTCTATATTGATAACCAGGGTACACACACAGACCATATTTCCATCTATTGCATACAAGTCCAATATACACAATCCCCTCCTTATTGCACGAGCAGTATACACTGCCTATTTGTATACCCCATCGCCTTTGCATACCTATTGATCATATAGTCTGTAGGCAATGGACATACATCTGGGTTGTTTACTGATCTTTTCCTTGTCATGCCAACAATAGGTAATCTAGTACTCGTTGGTTTGTACCCAAAATTTGTTTCCTATCTATAACACTCGATCTTGCTACCTGAGTGCCTATAGATTTCCTTGCATCTAACCCATACTGTATACACAAGTCTTTCCCCAAGTTGGAGAGGTACTATTGCTCTACTGGATGCCCGCTGCTATATGATACATCTTTGTATCAGTTGGTATGCATTTGCTTCTACCTACACTTATGACACTTATCCCTACAGGAATAACAGAACTTGCATTGGCAGGTAAGGATACTTCCTCTCTCTTGACCCATAGACACCACTCTATGTTTCCTTCCTATTACTTACATTTTGCAGCCTACAAGCACTATTTCTCCTACATAGCTCTTCCAACGATCTCCTTCTAATTGTGATGCTCTGACATCACCCTAACTCGCACAACCTACCTTTTTGTAACGCCCCAGTCCTAAAATACGTAGGACTAGGAACGTAGACTTGCCAGCTGTATTCATACGAAGTATACGCCAATATATGGAAGCCTCGTATAAATACATAAGCTGTAAAATGCAGTAGAACCATAACTAATCTCATCCACGCAAAATAAATGAATAAAAGACATCATATAAAGATAATGAATTGTCTTGATACAATATGTTGGACGAAGACAAATCCACTACCAACAAGTAAAGGAAAAATACATAAGAAAAGATATGAATTTGGCGAGCGAAGCGAAGACGATCCAAATGCAATCATCCTCGAAGAAATAGCGATGATCACGGCTAGAGCTAGAACACCTGTGAAAGACAATAGCACACACCTGGCAAGACAACCAGGTCCTCAGAGGGACGTAACAAGACACATAATATCATGCCATATAAACTGAATAAATATTGCTCAAATAAATAAGTAAATCTAATTATAACATGTTCCAATACGCACCTACTGAACGAGCGTACCATCCCCCGAACCAAACAAGGACAGGAGATGGTAAACTAATTTACGGTAACGTATCTTCCCATGCTATGAATCCAATATGGTATCCGGACCCCAACAAGGTTCAATACCTTCTCATCGAAGTAGTAAGTTACACCTACAACCAAACAAGGACAAGATGTGACGAACTAATCCGCGACAAGTTATTGTTCCAAGCCACGGTCAGATACAAGTACCCAAACCAAAAGTACTCGTACCTAACAGATAGGGTAGCCTACCATTCTAAGTGAAATGTAGTTAAGAACAATCCTTCCTACGCATGGGCCCTGGCTAAATAGGATCGGCGTAGTCCCCCTTGGGCACCAGAGGCCCCAGCAGTAAGAGCATGACGTTCCGCAGAATCGTTAGTGGCCGTCAGTAATCATGGGTAATCTGACCCGCGTCTCCGGCGGAGCTCACGGGTTACAAAAAGGGAAAGTGCATCGAAGCCTATAAGCTAAGGAATTGTCCTCCCCGCCTAATGCCTACTATGTTGTATCCACAACAATAACCTCTATAACCGCTAAGTCAAACTAGCATGCAACCTCTATTAGCGGTTATTCCTATCGCACAGCTTGTACGTACTGATGGCCAGCCAATCACGCACTTCTGTGTTCTACATGCGACACACAACCTCGTGTTACAACGTGTCAAGGCCAATGAATACAACACATAAGGTGGTCCCTTAAATCTAGGTTTAATGTGAGAAAAATAATACATAGTAGAAAAAATAAATGAACAGTATGTTCTAACAGTTATGTCATGTATCACAGTTTATTTTGCATAAAGAAAATAATGAATATGCATGAAATATGAGCTAAAATAATTAAACAGCAAATGGCAAGGTGTCTCGCCTGATAGGACGCCTGATGTGCTAAGATGATCAATGTGGCACGAACTGCAACTTTGGTGCAACAACTGTACAAGGGGACCTCGGATAGTGGCACGGATCGTTCCAACGGGTCCAGGACGGTCAACTTAGCTAGGGACGATACAAATAAGTTCAAGATTTGGATGAAGATAGGAATATGGCTAGCAAGGGACAAGGTTGGATATTCGAGAGGATTGGTAGAAAGAAATAAATAAACTATTTTCGAAAAATAATTATACATTTAAACTAAGTTTTTATTACTCCAAATACTATAAGGAAATACTTGAAAAAAAATCTGGAAATATTTTTAGACTAAAGCTAATTTTGTAAAAAATAATAATATATCTACGCTTCGAATCCAGTTTTGAAAATAAATATAGGCCAAGCCTAGTACTACATATTTTATGACAAATATAATTTTAGGAGAATATAGGTTTATTCTAAAATAACTATACTAGAAAATTTACAACAAATAAAATCTTAATACTATTTTGCCATACTAATTAATGGTATGTATATTGTATGTAGGAAATCTATTGTAGTAATAATAATAATAACAATAACAATAATAATAATAATAATAATAATAATAAAATAAAATGATAACTCACTGCTGTCATCTTCCTCCTCGTTTCATGAGAGGAATTAATAACATTAATAATAATAATAATAATAACTACCTAATATTATACATACTGATATTAAATAATAATAGAAAACCCAAAAGAACAACAACATTCAAACAAATAATAAAATAGATAAAGAAAAAAAGAAAAAAAGAAAAAGCAAGAGGAAAAAGGATGTACAAGCAGAGCTAATGCTGTCCTCTGTTAAAGTATGGAAAGAGAATGTGAAGAGAGGGAGAGAGTTGGAAAGGGTTTCGAGAGGAAGTCGGAAGGAAGGGGGAAGCGGAGGAGAAGGGAAGAGACGGCAGTGGCGCTCGCGGTGGGAGTGGAAGAGGAAGCGGCGGTAGGCGGAGTGAGGCGGCGGATCGGGTCGGAGGACAACGGGAGTGATGAAGGCGGAGGGGGTTTCCCGGCGAGGGTTCCGATGGCGGGACGACGGTTTGGTCGGCGGGGCTTAGTAAGCGCGGCGGAGATGGGAGAGAAGTCGGAGTCGATTCTCGGCGGCACGGGCTGCGGCGATGGTGTGCTCGTGCTGGCGCGGCGGTGGGTTTTGGCGGAGCGGGTTGGTGGTCCGGCGAAGTCTGGGAGAGGGTGGATCGACGGCGAGCGGGCGGAAGAGAGGGCGTGGAGGCTGGAAGCCTAACTCAGGCGGAGGAGGAAGCTCGCCTGGTGGTGCCGTAGGTCGCGGAGGTCTTCGACGGAGGTACGGTGGTGGCGGGGGTGTTTGTTTTTATTTTATTTTATTTTATTTTGGTTTTCCTTGGTCGACTGGGTTTTGGGGTCGCCGATGGTGGCGGCGGTGTTGTCGTGGCTGTGTCGATAATTTTTGGGGGTTTACCGGTCCTGGTGGGAGTCACCGGTGGCGGTGGGCTGGCCGTAGGTGGTTGTGCACGGTGGTTGTGTTGGGGGGACGGTGACAGGGGTTGGTTGGGAAGACGATGTCGGGCTGGTGGTGGCTGGTGAATTGGAGATGATGACGATGACGATAGTAGTCGTCGATGGGTTGGAGGAAGTGGCTGGCTTGATGTTGTAGGTGGTCGTGTTGTGGCTGTTATGGCCCCGGAGAAGGTGGTGGAGTAGGCCGGGAAGATGGCGGGGTGACGGCGTTTGGTGGTGATGACGCTGAGCCAAGGTTAAGGCACAGGCCGAGGAAGACGGGAAGTTTGGGTTAGGTTTAGATTAGGAAATTTATTGATGTCGGGGTGTGTCCGACACGAGGAAATTAAATATAAATGTACAAGAATTGGAATAAGAGAGTCACCCGGGGTCGGATCCGAGGCCGTCACAGCTGACACGGAAGGGATGGACACCGACACGAGACACGTACATGTTGTGGAAATATTTTTGGAAGAATAATGAAAAGTTGGAGGAGTACCTGCCTATTTATAGGATGTGGAAATTCCCAATTAGATAAGGATTATGATATAGTTTAAACCCAAATTAGATAATGCAATCTATTTAATTTAAACCAATCAAATCAAATCCAAATCCAAATCCAATTAAATCTAATTAAATACTCTTAGTTTAAAATCAAATCAATAATCAAATTTTAATTATTTAACTATTTAAATAAATACATAGATTCAAATCAAGATTTAAATCTCCACAATAAATTCAAAATATGTTTTCCAAAAATACTATAATAATTAATTTCGAAAATATATTATTATTTACAATATAAACTTAATAAATCTTTATGAAATATATATGTATACGGGAATAATAATTATATTTATTATTAATAACTGTTTTCACGAAGACTATTTATAAATAATAAATAAAATAATAATTTGGAAACTTGGGTACGATAACAAAATAATTATTATGTATATTATTTTGAAACTATAAAAAGATAGAAAATATTTTTCTAAAATATGTACGCTCGCACATATTCGCACTCGTCGAGCAAATTCGAAAAACGAACATCTTCGTGTACGACGTACAATACGACTACGCGACGTACAATAATAAAATTTTAAATCAGTACCAAATTAATAAAAAAAATAGTAGAAATTTAGGGGTTTTACATCCTACCCAACTTAAAAGAATTTCGTTCTCGAAATTAAGAATTAGGAGAGGGGTGAAGAGACACAAGGGGTGTCGATGGGAAACAACCTATAACAAATCATTCCGTAGGAATTCGCGATCTAGATCGTAGAAAAATAATACGGCATGGTCATGGGTAATGAAGAGTCACGATTAAGAGAGCGAAATAGATTCAAGCGATTAGAGGGTTTTGATAGGGCCGAGTAGTTTAGGATGAAGATATAACAATATCGAGCGAGAATGGTCATAGCCGATAGAAAAGATAGAGGAAATTCTAGTATAACACCTTCGTCCTTCTAAAATAGGTGAAGGCGAAAACAATAGAGGGTTCAAAGGAGACGTTATCGAATGCGATTACATGATTCAAGGGCGATCGAAAAATTTCAAAAAGGAGTTGCCAAGGCAGTCGCGGATGGGACTATAAGGGCCATGTTTAATTATGTTCCCATCCACGTAGAGTAATAGACAAAAGCGAACCAAAGTGCACTTGGTTGATCAGACCATTATGCACCGGTTCTGATTAGACAATAGGCTAGTGAGTACTCAATAGCATATTGTCATGAACAAACTTGATAAAGAATAAGCTTGCAAAAACTAGGCTATATTAGCATCATTCAATCAAATGGTGAATACATAGACACGAGTGATTAGGATTTAAAGAAGGTAGAATGATTCTAAGTCATACAGTCGTCCTATAGTCTTCTTGTCCAAGTCCTTGGTTGGCTAGACGGGTTAGGTCCTCTAGATTCTAGGATCTAAATAAGCTTGCTAATATAGGTCACTAGGTCAAAGGGGTTGCTAGTTCATAAGGTATTCTACCCAACTTAAAGATTTAAACTAATGGTGTTTTGGGACAATTAACTAGTAGGGTCAATCTCTAGCAAGCACGAAGGGAAGATAAGAATAGGGATGGAAGGAAGCAAGCAAGATGTAAATGATGAGTCAAACGGTAGATAAAATCAAGGAAGGGGTCAAGTATGTGGATGAGATCCTAGATTTCTAATCCTATACGCAGGTTTCCTTGGTACGGTAAAGTAACCAAACAATTTATCTTGACCTGCATGGGCCACCACAAAAACATGTAACGCCCCAGTCCCAAAATACGTAGGACTAGGAACGTAGACATGCCAGCTATATTCATACGAAGTATACGCCAATATATGGAAGCCTCGTAAATACATAAGCTGTAAAATGTAGTAGAACCATAACTAATCTCATCCGCGCAAAATAAATGAATAAAAGACATCATATAATGATAATGAATTATTTTGATACAATATGTTGGGCGGAGACAAATCTACTACCAACAAGTAAAGGAAAAATACATAAGAAAAGATATGAATTTGGCGAGCGAAGCGGAGACGATCCAAATGCAATCATCCTCAAAAAAATAGCGATGATCACGGCTAGAGCTAGAACACCTGCGAAAGACAATAGCACACACCTGGCAAGACAACCAGGTCCTCAGAGGGACGTAACAAGACACATAATATCATGCCATATAAACTGAATAAATATTGCTCAAATAAATAAGTAAATCGAATTATAACATGTTCTAATACGCACCTACTGAACGAGCGTACCATCCCCCCAACCAAACAAGGACAGGAGATGGTAAACTAATTCACGGTAACATATCTTCCCATGCTATGAATCCAATATGGTATCCGGACCCCAACAAGGTTCAATACATTCTCATCGAAGTAGTAAGTCACACCTACAACCAAACAAGGACAAGATGTGATGAACTAATCCGCGATAAGTTATTGTTCCAAGCCACGGTCAGATACAAGTACCCAAACCAAAAGTACTCGTACCTAACGGATAGGGTAGCCTACCATTCTAAGTGAAATGTAGTTAAGAACAATCCTTTCTACGCATGGGCCCTGGCTAAATAGGATCGGCGTAGTCTCCCTTGGGCACCAGAGGCCCCAGCAGTAAGAGCATGACGTTCCGCAGAATCGTCAGTGGCCGTCAGTAATCATGGGTAATCTGACCCGCGTCTCCGGCGGAGCTCACGGGTTACAAAAGAGAAAGTGCATCGAAGCCCATACGCTAAGGAATTGTCCTCCCCGCCCAATGCCTACTATGTTGTATTCACAATAATAACCTCTATAACCGCTAAGTCAAACTAGCATGCAACCTCTATTAGCGGTTATTCCTATCGCACGGCTTGTACGTACTGGTGGCCAACCAATCACGCACTTCCGTATTCTACATGCGACACACAACCTCGTGTTACAACGTGCCAAGGCCAATGAATGCAACACACAAGGTGGTCCCTTAAATCTAGGTTTAATATGAGAAAAATAATACATAGTAGGAAAAATAAATGAACAATATGTTCTAACAGTAATGCCATGTATCACAGTTTATTTTGTATAAAGAAAATAATGAATATGCATGAAATATGAGCTAAAATAATTAAACAGCAAATGACAAGGTATCTCGCCTGATAGGGCACCTGGTGTGCTGCGATAATCAATGTGGCACAAACTGTAACTTTGGTGCAACAACTGTACAAGGGGACCTCGGATAGTGGCACGGATCGTTCCAACGGGTCCAGGACGGTCAACTTAGCTAGGGATGATACAAATAAGTTCAAGATTTGGATGAAGATAGGAATATGGCTAGCAAGGGACAAGGTTGAATATTCGAGAGGATTGGTAGAAAGAAATAAATAAACTATTTTAGAAAAATAATTATATATTTAAACTAAGTTTTTATTACTCCAAATACTATAAGGAAATACTTGAAAAAAATCTGGAAATATTTTAGACTAAAGCTAATTTTGTAAAAAATAATAATATATCTACGCTTCGAATCCAGTTTTGAAAATAAATATAGGCCAAGCCTAGTATTACATATTTTATGACAAATATAATTTTAGGAGAATATAGGTTTATTCTAAAATAACTATGCTAGAAAAATTTACAACAAATAAAATATTAATACTATTTTGCCATACTAATTAATGGTATGTATATTGTATGTAGGAAATCTATTGTAGTAATAATAATAATAATAACAATATTAAAATAAAATGATAACTCACTGCTGTCATCTTCCTCCTCGTTTCATGAGAGGAATTAATAACATTAATAATAATAATAATAATAACTACCTAATATTATACCTACTGATATTAAATAATAATAGAAAACCCAAAAGAACAACAACATTCAAACAAATAATAAAATAGATAAAGAAAAAAAGAAAAAAAGAAAAAGCAAGAGGAAAAAGGATGTACAAGCAGAGCTAATGCTGTCCTCTGTTAAAGTATGGAAAGAGAATGTGAAGAGAGGGAGAGAGTTGGAAAGGGTTTCGAGAAGGAGTCGGAAGGAAGGGGGAAGCGGAGGAGAAGGGAAGAGACGGCAGTGGCGCTCGCGGTGGGAGTGGAAGCGGAGGCGGCGGTAGGCAGAGTGAGGCGGCGGATCGGGTCGGAGGACAACGGGAGTGATGAAGGCGGAGGGGGTTTCCCGGCGAGGGTTCCGGTAGCGGGACGGCGGTTTGGTCGGCGGGGCTTAGTAAGCGCGGCGGAGATGGAAGAGAAGTCGGAGTTGGTTCTCGGCGGCGCGGGCTGCGGCGATGGTGTGCTCGTGCTGGCGCGGCGGCGGGTTTGGCGGAGCGGGTTGGTGGTCCGGCGAAGTCTGGGAGAGGGTGGATCGGCGACGAGCGGGCGGAAGAGAGGGCGTGGAGGCTGGGCGCCCAACTCAGGCGGAGGAGGAAGCACGCCTGGTGGCGCAGTGGGTCGCGGAGGTCTTCGGCGGAGGTACGGTGGTGGCGGGGGTGTTTGTTTTTATTTTATTTTATTTTATTTTGGTTTTCCTTGGTCGACTGGGTTTTTGGGGTCGCCGATGGTGGCGGCGGTGTTGTCGTGGCTGTGTCGATAATTTTTGGGGGTTTACCGGTCCTGGTGGGAGTCACCGGTGGCGGTGGGCTGGCCGTAGGTGGTGGTGCACGGTGGTTGTGTTGGGGGGATGGTGACAGGGGTTGGTTGGGAAGACGGTGTCGGGCTGGTGGTGGCTGATGAATTGGGGATGATGACGATGACGATGGTGGTCGTCGATGGATTGGAGGCAGTGGCTGGCTTGATGTTGTAGGTGGTCGTGTTGTGGCTGTTATGGCCCCGGAGAAGGTGGTGGAGTAGGCCGGAAAGATGGCGGGGTGACGGCGTTTGGTGGTGATGACGCTGAGCCAAGGTCAAGGCACAGGCCGAGGAAGACGGGGAGTTTGGGTTAGGTTTAGATTAGGAAATTTATTGATGTCGGGGTGTGTCCGACACGAGGAAATTAAATGTAAATGTACAAGAATTGGAATAAGAGAGTCACCCGGGGTCGGACCCGAGGCCGTCACGGCTGACACGGAAGGGATGGACACCGACACGAGATACGTACATGTTGTAGAAATATTTGTGGAAGAATAATGAAAAGTTGAAGGAGTACCTGCCTATTTATAGGATGTGGGAATTCCCAATTAGATAAGGATTAGGATATAGTTTAAACCCAAATTAGATAATGCAATCTATTTAATTTAAACCAATCAAATCAAATCCAAATCCAAATCCAATTAAATCTAATTAAATACTCTTAGTTTAAAATCAAATCAATAATCAAATTTTAATTATTTAACTATTTAAATAAATACATAGATTCAAATCAAGATTTAAATCTCCACAATAAATTCAAAATATGTTTTCCAAAAATACTATAATAATTAATTTCGAAAATACATTATAATTTACAATATAAACTTAATAAATCTTTATGAAATATATATGTATACGAGAATAATAATATTTATTATTAATAATTGTTTTCACGAAGACTTTTTATAAATAATAAATAAAATAATAATTTGGAAACTTGGGTACGATAACAAAATAATTATTATGTATATTATTTTGAAACTATAAAAAGATAGAAAATATTTTTCTAAAATATGTACGCTTGCACATATTCGCACTCGTCGAGCAAATTCGAAAAACGAACATCTTCGTATACGACGTACAATACGACTACGTGACGTACAATAATAAAATTTTAAATCAGTACCAAATTAATAAAAAAATAGTAGAAATTTAGGGGTTTTACACTTTTCTATTGAATCTACGCTTTCCTAGGTACCTGTCTGTATACGTATCAGCATCCCGAATTGGAGCTGTGGTTGCCAGCCAAACATAATCTCTACATGCACATAAGATACTTCCCCTTGTACAGAGACTACCCTATGCTTCTCAGTTCATGGATTTCCCCTTATAATACACAATGTACTCCTTCATCTGCTTATTCTAGAAAAACACCCAACAGTTCACCCAATCCGGATCTCTGTTCCATCTGAACGGTGAAGGAGGACATGTAATAGTTAACCCATATTTCAATATCGGGCATACAGGCGGACTACTTGGCTTCCCTTGGTCCCCACTGTTACATAGGTCCTATGACAAATCAAATTCTCACCTAAATACCAGGAGTATAAGTGCATAGTAACTGTTCAATTATAGGTTAGGTGTCACGTCCCGACCCAAAAAATTTCTTGTCCTCGTATCGACTTATTCGAATCGTTCGTCCTCACTGGGGCGTGATGCCATACGAGTCTAGAATTGTACTCGTACAAAGCAAGATGACAAGTTCTCAAATGCTTATCTTTGATTTGATATTAGCAGCGGAAGAAACATAGTATATATGAAACAATTCTCTTTATTGATAATTAAACTGCGGTTATAAAGGCTTTCAATAGCTCGACTGAATTTGCTAGATTAGCTTACAACACTAAGGTTCTCTCTTGCCCACAAAGTATTTCAACGTTTCGTACATCATATCTTCTATATCTCGGTCGCATCATCCTGTTGCAAGTCCGAGTGTCAATGCGGTCATACGCCTCAATACACTACGACATTCCATGCCTCAACGCATTCAAGCGAAGTTCCACCATGAGCAGATCATTCCCTTAACCTGTAAGCAATCTGGTAGGAGATCAGTGCAAATCCTCTCGCGTACTGATCAAAGACCCACTTTGCTAAACCAATATTAAGTAGATATATGAATCATGCAGCTTAACTTGTGATCTTTCTATATTTGCCTTAGGGTCGATTTTATGGCATATTTGAAAGCAGTAAAGCAATATATTTCATGGCAAGCATGTTATCGATGATTTGCATAAGCAAGCATGCAACCAATAGCACTCTTATATTATTTCGTGACTTCTTACCAACATCGACGCACTTACCCTTGTACCGACGCAAGGTAAATACGCCTACCATCTTTCCCTATCATGTTATATGTGCTCTTTGTGGGCCTGTATTTTTGGTCCACCGTTCCTTAACTATACGAAGTTTGTTGGCATATCCGCGCCAGAATGGACTAACTTGTTTCTCTTTTCTTTTCTTTTCTTTTCTCAATTGGATAACCCGGCTTCCTCCCCGTACATGTTGCTAGCCTTAAGTATCCAAAGGACGCCGAACTTACCATCAAATGCGGCTTATCACATCAGTAGCAGATCGTAAGTCATGCTCAAAATATGTGCACCAACAATGATTCACATCCCTCCCAGGTCGAACGGTCTCGGTGCCCCGGCCAATAACTCGTTCGAAGGAATTATCACATACCCGTGCACGGACAATATATCAAGTCCATTCAAGCATACAATTTGCGTCAAACTCATACAACCAAACATAGTCTTGAGTCCGAAAGTCAGACTTCATGTCATTTTGCATTTTTTTTTTCTTTCTATGTTCTCACATTCTTTGTACGATTTCATTCTTCATTTTAATATTAAATAGCCCATGCCACAACTCAATATTCGACAAACAAATGACCCGAAGGCCCCAAACATTTCCAAGGCACCGTGCCACATTCGATAATTCTGTCACATTCATGCCACAACTGTTCTATTCGCAACGAAGCCATCTTTTATAATTATCGTGCATATATGCACGCTTTAACACAATTGTTCTCTATTTTTTGGGTCGTGCATGCGATGCACGCCTCGATACCATAAGTCCATGTTCTATGTCTTAGTGTTCAATGTTCATGGCTCGTGCACTAGGGCACTCACCTTAATAGTCTTTCAATGTGCTAGCTTCAAACTTTTGCACGGGGGCACGAATGACTTGTGCACATAGGCACTCAGCGATACAGTTATTCCATGTTCTTATGGCTTGCGCACCGAGGCGCTCGTCATTGCGATGTTTCGATGCTCAATAGCGACTCGTGCATTTGATGCATGTTTTATTTCAATTGTTCTATCTAGTGTTCGACAGGTACTACGATTTCTCTCGATCGAGCCACACCCATTGACTCGATAAGTTAACTTTAGCATACAACGATACATTTTATTTAGGCATGAAGGAGTAGGAAAGAAGGGTCAAAGTCCTTCCACTTAAGCCGATATACCTTATCGTTTTGTCGAGCCGATGCAGCTCGATAATAAAACTTTGTTGCACGACCAACTCTTTTGACTTAGCCATTCGAGCACTTCATACTTCGTTTAATTATCCGACCAATTTGGCTTATCGTACCCATACCTCAGTTTGCTGGAAGGCGAGGATTTGGTTTTGCGGACACCATTGCAAGTAAGGCAAAATATCGACCACTTATATTTTGGCATAAGAGTATAGCCTCACATGAAACCAACTAAAATCAATATTCATTCGAATCAGACTTGTGAATTGTCATGATCCGCTCTCGAATATTCGGATACGAGTCGGACAAGCCCAGCCTATGTTGGAAGACTCAACATAGTAAGCTGTAAACATCTAAGAAAAAACTCCAAGAATAACATGAAAGTAAACATCACAACATTTAACTGTCCCAGAATGATCACCATAATCCACAAGTCATAATATAATTTATACATAAAGGTACCAGAGACAAATCCGGTAACAAAAATGAAATACAACTATGAACTCTCAATATACAACATCTAGAAGTAAAGCTAAAGAAATATAAACCTGTAACCTCTAGCTAAGTCATGGCTCCATCCTGCTCAACTAAGATTCCGGGCTCTGGCCCATAAGGTAGAACGGTATCCTCAAGTACACATACAACATTTCCAGTCAGTAACGGAGCAAAATACAATTCTAGGTAATGAAAAAGAATATTATGATATGAAAAAGAGTACATAAGAACATAAAATATAAAGTATAGAAAAAAAAAATAAAAGTACATGAATGTAAAGTACAGGGAGCGTAGAAAATAAAGTACCATAAGTAAATACCGAACCTAAGTACAAGACATGACATATACACAATATTTGAAATACAGTTAACATATATGACCGGCTGGGGTAAGCACATAAATAAGCACATAAAATGGGTACGGCTTAGGGTCCACGTGCACGGTACGATACCTAAGCTATCAACCTGAATTTCTGATCTTTGGGTTTGGTCACATAACTAGTATATTTTCCTTCCCCAAGTAAATGTAAAATACAAGAACATGAAACCACAAGAGTACAGAATATCGTGTCACATCGTGTCATCAAGAGAATTACAGGATATGAATGTAAATGAACATAAACCATAGAATGTACTTGTCTTGCTCAGGGTGATCGAAAATATAAGGAAGATCTGTAGGTCCACCTGATAATGGATACAATTTGGTTAACTTCTAAACAAGTTATACTAGCTACTCTTATCTACTAACCAAATCCATCTATAGAATATTTATAAGTATACTAGTTATACTCTAGATATAGGACAACAAGTATATATAATTGTTATCCACAAGCTGTTTTCCATCGAAAATACGACAAGGTTTTGTTGACTAAAACTTTGGTATTTCAATTACAAACAGAACAATATACAATGTAGGACTTAGACGTAGTCCTAGGAGTACATTTTTGTTTTTATCTGGGAACTGCGTCGATGGAGCAAGTAGTAATGTGTTGACTTCGTTGACGATCTGACGACGATCTTGAACTCTCTGAAGGTCTGGATTGCTCTGGATGCCGGAGCATTACGAGAAGAAGCGGACGTTAAGTATCTCTTCTGGCCTCTGTAGGTGTGCTTCTCTCTGTGTATGTATGTCCGTCCTTATCTGTGTGTCTGGTGAAGGAATGATCTTTCTATTTATAGATAGCAGGCTGGCCGCTCATGCATGCATATGTCGGATACGCCTGGACGTGGGAACGCCACGTGGCTGATGCTGGCTGTGACGCATGGTTGATGCGCCCTGGATTAAAGTTGAATCTGCTGGACTGTTGTGCTGGGCTGCGATGGAGCTGGCACGTGGCAGTCGCGGAGGTTTGGTTGTTGCTGAGATCATGGGTGGTTAGCACCTATTCTTTGAACATAACTGAGTTAAGGGACGCGTGGCATATGCATGTGGCTCAAAGATCTCGGTTTTGGAGGAGAGTGATCTGTCGGAGTGTGCCGAGGATCGGGCGCATGAAGTCGACTTAGTCTATGAGTTTTAGGCATCATAGACGAGTCTGGATACATGGCTTTTAAGGCGCATACAGAGCTTCGTATCAAGGTGTTCCTAGAATCAGGTGCAGGGGAGCGACTCGGTCTCATGATCTTTAGGAGCCATGAGCAAGTCCGGACGCATGACTTTTGAGGCACATGCAGAGCTTTGTCTTCTGTTGCTTATGGTCAAAAGAAAGTCGGGGGG
The DNA here is from genome assembly GCA_029216955.1 of Iris pallida. NCBI lineage: Eukaryota > Viridiplantae > Streptophyta > Magnoliopsida > Asparagales > Iridaceae > Iris > Iris pallida. The sequence continues at coordinate 17,037 of JANAVB010019756.1, forward strand.
GGGGGGCATGACCTCAGGGCACATGCAGTCTTCTGGGCATATGGCCATGAGGCACGTACAAATGATCGGTCTGCCGCATGGCAATTGTTGTCGACCCAAGGTGTAATGATGGTGCTGACATCAGCGACACTTCATTTTCTGTACAGCTGATTGGACGGCTCTTGGTTGCTGCCTTTGTCATTCAGCATTAAATGTTTGATGGAGAGAGTTGCATTGGTTAGTGCCAATGTTATTAGGGTTATATACTAAAGTATCACTTTTAGAGTAACCTTATTGCCTTAAATTTTGAATGAGAATCATATGGGCAAATGTTTGCATATTGTATTTGTTGCAAGGGTTAAGACAAATGTCTGATATTCTATATTGTAGATAATATAGTGTGTGGTTTCACACAGAAGATCTTATTATCAGTTTCCTATGTATTGGCCCAATGATTGTTGGCCATAATCAAAAAGGGGAAAATTGTTGGCCCAATGATTATATCATATTTTTGAATATGATTAATCTGTTAAGTTTAGCATTTCATTATCACTAATCTTTATACTATTACTATAGCGTTTCTACTTATACTTATACTATTGGTGATATGTGCTTATTATTTTACTTATTAGTGATATGAGTTTTTATTATATATATCTTAAATTTAATTGAGTTACCAAAATCAAAACTATGTTTTGATTATGGTTACTCAATTAAGTTTAACATTATGATATCACTAATATTTATGTTATCACTATAGCTCTTATACTTAAACCTAACATTGTCCAACTGTGCTTTATCTTATCCTATTTGCTACATGTATATTGCTTTGTTCGTCTAACATGTACATGCAGAAAAGTAATAAGCAAGATCAATGTGGACATATACAATGAAGAAATCATGGTCGGCCAAAGATGACAGATCCCACAAGATTTTTCTGAACCACCCGACGATATCTCCGGAGCCACGTACTCGAGGGTTCCAATGCCCGGTCAGCAGACGGATGTCGAGGGGGCAGCACCCCTCGTCGGGGGTTCGGAGGCGAAGCTCCCGAAAGGTATTCAGTTTTCACAAACTGAGCATCTTTGGACTGTTACCGCCAAGAAAAAAAGCCAACACCTATCAAAGAAAGAAGCCATGCCATGCCATCATCATTTTAAGACTCTGAAGAAGCGTGCACCTGCTACAGTATATCTGGAGTCTGCAATGACTCTTAGGAATAATTGTAAACACAAGATATGTATGGCAAAATCGAAAGCTAGGGTAGAAACTAGCCCAGGATCATTTTTAGATAAAAATCGGCATACCGACGGTATACCGGTTTATACCGACGGTATACCGATTTATACAGACGGTATACAGATTTTTGTTCACAGAAAGTTTCTGTCTACAAAATCGGCATACCGGCGGAATACCGATATATACCGACGGTATACTGATTCAGTAACGTTGAAAATCCAACGGTCGGATTTTGAACATTTAATGATCCCAACGACTATATTTCTAGCCGTTATAATTCCAGACCGGTATTCCGACGGTATACCGGTTCATACCGACGTTATACCGATCACTGACTGAAAAGTTGTCTTTGAGCTCTTTTCAATGCTTTGGTTATAAATAGCCTTGAACCCCTTCATTCAAGGTTGATGCTTTGAGCCTAAAAATTTCTAAACCACCAAAGCTTATCCACAAGCAACTCTACAAAGCTTTTATTTGCCATCCACAAATTGTGTTGAGTTATTGAGTTAAAAAGTAAGATCTTCATCTTGTTGTATAAGGAGATCAAAACCAATTGTAAAAGTTGAAGTTGGAGAGTCTTCGGATCCAAACTCTCGGTTGAAGTTGGAGAGTCTTCGTATCCAAACTCTCAGTTGATGTCGGAGAGGCCTTCTGACTAAAGCTCTCGTGTAAGAAGTTGGAGAGTTCTTCGGATCCAAACTTGTGTTGAAGTTGATGAGTTCTTCGGATCCAAACTCGTGTGTAACTATTTACTCAAATAGTGGATTAAAGTCGGAGAGAGTTCCGAGACTGGAGTAGGATACCAGGATATATCGTGTGTCGGTATTGTTGTTGCTTTTTCTCTTGCACTTATTTTTTAAATTGCCCATTAGCTTGTGCTAAGTGCTTGATTAGTTAGCTTGACCCTATTCACCCCCTAGGTTTACTACACTATGGAGTATATAAATAGTTCACAACCTAGATGGACTTGGACAATCTATTGGAAAGGTTGTAGTATAATATGGTATTAGTCTATCTTGACTATAGGTTTACACTAGTACACTTTGTGTGTATTGAACAGGACCACTTGAGGTTTTTCTCTTTGTACTGACTACATAAGTGAAAAAATACCTCTGTTATTATGGATGCTTGTGCTCTTAATCCAGATATAATAACAGACATGTATATGCAGTGTGTATTACTTTGACTCATGAAAGAGTGAGATTCATTATGGGTCAACAATCTCTATGAATTGGGTAATAATATTGTATATATGATGGGTTTTTGATTATAAATAGAATTCATGTCCCGATACATCGGGTTGATGATGTCCTCTTAAGGAGCTCATAAGGATTGTCATGTAAACCCTGCAGGTAGATTATATCCGACATGACAAATAAAGTTGACCAGTACTACTTAAGGATAAAAGATGTCGAATCAATATAGTTGTCAGTAACTTAATTTGATCGACGGACACTCGATATCTTAACATGGGGATCCAAACGAGCATATAATAAAAGGAGCCCATAAACATAATTTGGGATTAGGGAGGTAGTGCAACAATAGCTCGTTAGTGGACCGAGCTATTGTTAATGGACCTTGATTGTGTGTTCGGGCTGAACACGGGATATCCAAATCCGTTAGGAGGCCTAACCCTAATTTTTCCTCATGGTCCCTGCCATAGCCTATATATATCCTCTATTCTTTGGCCGTAAAATTACTAATAAAAAATCTGAAGCTTTCTCTAAATTCGTGATTCACGTAAGGAGAGAAAGAGAGGGCTGCCAAGGAGAAGAAAAGGTTGGGAGATCGTCGCCCACACGACGTCCAACTCGAGAAAGGAAAATGTGTAAAAGATCTTGGGGTCGTCCGCTCGAGATTGTCAGAAATTACTTGTCTTCTTCCCACCGCAGTTATAATTCGTGAACCCTAGTTTCTGCCTATGAAGGGTTAGAACACGTATTAAATCTGTTTAACTTTCTATCGATAAATATGCCCACCGAAGTAAGGGTCCTGGAAATCCCCAGTTCTATTAAATGTGGGTGCATAACTATAGCCCACTGGACGCATCCATAGAGAGCGCACGATATCGATGGCGTATCTGCCAATGTGTCACAACGTCTTTGGCCTGTTTGTTGGGTTCTTCGAGGCGTTAATAGTTGCCTTGACTTAGCCGAATACGAGGCGACAGATGTATTTGCTATTAATACAAATTTATTGTATAGAATTTGGAACGTTGGCCATTTGGCACTCGGGTGTAGGCTGCCCGTGCTTATAAATAGTCGCATGAGGGAAAAGTTTGCTTTTATTCTTCAAAAGATGAACTTGGTCGGAGCTCTGCCTTGGCGAACTTCTTAACTCGAGGTCTTCCCAAGGGTGAAGATGCGCTGCCCCAGTCTTTCCGTCGCTCTAAGCTTCCGTGATAGTGTTTGTTGCAGCCAAATATCGGGATCGTCGAGTCCCGACACAGGCCGATGGTCCCTGTTGCATCCAAAGATTGGGGCGGCCGCACTCCGTCTTTCGTTATGCTGGCAGAGTCACCGGTTGTCGAGTGTACCTGTTGCTTTCGAAGATCGGGGCATCGTACTGCGATCCTTGTCGAGCTAGGAGAGCTCCTCCTCCTGTAACACAATAGTTGATTGGAGCTGATGAGAGAGAGAGAGAGAGTGATTCGCTCTGACTATGCACAAAGATGCGCATACGTTGAGATGCTGGAATGATGCGCCTGGATGAGACATCCGAATGATGCGCCTGACAGATGATGTGCTTGGCAGATGATGCACCTGGCAGGGGGTACATGGCAGTTTGCTGCATCTGGCTGTAGCTTTAGGATCTTCCTTCTTAGTAGAAGTTCTCCTTTGTAAAGTCTTTCTTTAGACATGTAATAAACTTTCATATGAAATAAAAGACCTCTTTTGAATGTCTTTAAATTTGTAATTTTCTTTGCTGTGCTAAGTATCCGTTTGAGCTTTTCTGGTGCATTGGAGTTGGTCGCATGGTTGGGTTGAGTGCGTAGGATTCTGGCCTATAGATGCGCCTAAATTTTCGTGCTTCTACAAGACCCCCTTTAAAGTTTTCAAAACTGTCTGTGCAAGTTTTGGAATACTTTGAATAAGAAGTATAAGATTAACGATTCTGGGCGCATGCCCCATGCCTAGGCACATGGCTCGCTAAGGCGCATATTGTTGGGGCACATGCTTTTTTTGAAGAGATAACGCCTCGATCTTAGAAAAGATTAATGATGATCTTTGAAGATAAGCAGTTGTCGATTTCTCGTGACCCGAAGTGACTGATTGCTTATGTCATGCCTCATCGGTTTACATGCGAGGCCAAGCCTATAAATAGGCGACTTGTGAGGAGAGAGAGAGTCTTCTACTTTTTTGCAAAATTTTTCTTCTTCCTCAAAACTCTTTTCTTCCTTCTTTTCTTTGTCAGAGAGATGGCTCCCAAGACTCCCCGAGGCGGTGCTGCTAGCTAAGGAAGGAGCCGAGGCAAGGAACCCTTGGAGGTCAACACGGAGAAAGTCCTCGTCGTCAGGATGACCCACGCCGACGTTCGCCAGGAAGGGCTCGGTGGGTACTCTCTTGCCTTGGTCTTTGTTGCAGAGATGTTGGGGTGACCCGACTGCAGATGGGCCACCTCATTTTGATGTGTTTAGGCTAACGCGTGTGGACTTTTGTCCTGATGATGCGCTGAAGCATTTCAGCTGATGTGCATGGACTTAAGTCCTGATGATGCGCCGAAGCTTCACTTGCTAACACGCATGGACTTAGGTCCTGATGATGCGCCGAAGCTTCACTTGCTGACGCGTATGGACTTAGGTCATGATGATGCGCCGAAGCTTCACTTGCTGATGCGTACGGACTTAGGTCCTGATGATGCGCCGAAGCTTCACTTGCTGATGCACATGGACTTAGTTCCTGATGATGCACCAAAGCTTCCCTTCAATTGCACCCGATCTTTTGATCTAGTGTATCTTTGTTGGGATTCCTTCTATGAGCATGGGTTTCAGCCCAGTTAATGTGCCAGAGTGCCTGATGTCTTCATTTTATTTTATGTGACAATGTCGATGATTATCCCCTGCTGAACGAAGTCCTTTTGGACCATGCGCTCTATCAACCGGGCGTAGACTTTGATAAAGAGGTTGTGAACTCGGCCAGGGCTACTATTATGTTGGATCAGTCTTTGGAGAGGATGGCTCAGATTCGTGAGCAGCACAACACTTTCCTCCAGGGTATGATGGAGAGAGGGAGACTCAGATCTGCTTAGTTTGAGAATGAGTCTTTTTGAAACCTGAATTCCTATTTGGAGACCACCTGACTTCTACCGAAGCGAAGGTGTTGAAGATAAAGGAGGACTGGTTCTTCAAAGCCAGAGGCGTAACCATGTATAACAAGCAAGCAGAGCGCCAATTGCCTTTGACGGCCTTCCGTAGTCTTGCTTTGAAGAGAAGGATGGAGTGGAAACTCATTCCCTTTCAAGGAGGAGCCATTGTTGGCACCATACGGCTTGACACCTCTTGGAACCAGAGGGATACCTTGATGTCTACGCGAGCCGGGACCTCTTATCATTGGCAAACTTTGTGTCCCAGGGGTATCTATAGTGATGTTTCCATCGATACTTTTGCGTTTAATGCTTCAACCTTCATCTTTATTCTGGCGTCAGCTAAGCTATCATACCCGAAGGGAGAGTTTCGAGTCGAGGGTTGGTGCTACTATGTGCAAAAGTGGGACGAATTAACCCTTTGGATTTTGACGAAGTTTAGGGCCGATCTCAGAAAGATTGGTCTTACTGCTGCTGTTCGTGCTACTCAGGCGGGCATAGACCTGAATAGACACATGTTTCGTGCTCTTCTGGAGATGTACAATACTCACACCAGCACTTTTTTTACTTCCGTGGGGGAGTTAGGACTGGCATTACATGTGATATACGAGGTTTCAAAGCTCCCTTGGGGATCTGAACCCTATGATGAGTATTTTCCCTCGAACGAGGAGTTATTAGTTTTAGAAGAGAAAAACCCTGAGATAATGGCAGTCTTCAAGGAGGTCGCGAGCCATCACTACCTGCTCCAGCGCAGGGAAAAAGGCGGGGTGCAGCCCTATATGAATGCTTGGAGGGAGTATGTCTTCAAGTAAGACTTGGCGGATCGTTCGAGGATCCGTTTTACGCCTCCTCAGGGGCTTCCTCATGTTGAGGTACTCGCTGAGATGTCTAGGCTCAATGAGAAGAACCCTCGTGAAAATGAAGATCGGGAGGCATCTGAGCACATCTATAGCTGCTTCTGGCACTGTGCTCACAAGATGTCCCAAAAGGGCGTATTGGCATCCTTTCTGATGCTGTGGCTCCGTGACCATGTATTCATTGGTGGGTCCAGTTCTTGGAGAGGATATCCAGGAATCTCATTTTGTCAGCTGTGAAGCTGGTCTTTGGTTACCCTCTGGCTCTGCTTGCCGCTATGGTGTGCAACCTGAAGTGGGGTTTGAGAGAATTCACCGATGATGCGATAGGTGAAAGAACAAGAGGGACAATTTCCTTCGTGCTGAGCTACCTTCCATTACTTGATGGGGTGCCTGATTCTGCACCACCCGAACATAATGTCTCCTGGGTCGGCCGAGGAGCATGAAGAAGGTGACACTTTTATTCGTTGCTTCTACCGATGGAAGTGGTTGCATACAGGGGTACCCATCTGTAGGAGGGTTCTGTCATATCTCAAGGATGAAGATTATCAAGGTCGCCCCAACCTTTGATGGTTGTGAGGCGGATGAGGAGCTGGAAGATGCCGCCGAAGATGCAATTTCTTTGGCGCCATGGGAGGTCCATTGGTTGCAGAGTATCCAACCTTCACACCTTGTGTATCGGAATCGGAATTGCTGCTTCTTGGAGCCATATTTGCCCAGTCGCTTCGCACGCCAATTCGGCTATACCCAATTAATGTTAAAAAACTCTAGTAGCTCTCTGGGATTCGTTGGGAGTTTATTGGATGGTGCCCGGGGGTGGCAGTATTACAATGCCGGGTGTACCGGGGTGCGATTCACGCTGCCGGTCCACAACCCCAGCCGCATATATATTCTGCCGCAAAATTTTAATGCACAATGAATACTGTTCCCGTTGGATTTGACCGAAAACTAGTTTTATTTTTGGTACGCAGCTCGAAGCTTCAGAAGGCATGCTGGCAACGACTCGAGCTTATCATCCTCCTGAAGTGGCAGCAAATAGAAATGCCCCTTGGCACCGGCAGGAAGTTCTCAGGAGGACCCCTCGGCTAAAACATCGAAGAAATGTTCCCCGACGGAAGCAGATTCATCGGACCCGAAGAGGCCCAAGAAAGCTTTAGCTACGCAGGTGCGGCCTTCGCCATCTCCTGTAGAACCAGCTCCCACAGCGGTATGTGTTATCGATCTGGTTTATTTTTTTCCTCTTTTACTTATATGTCTCTTCTTTTACAGTAGAAGAAGAAATCTCGGTCATCGAAACAGGGCCCGAGTCAACCGAAGGAGGTGGCAAGCTCACCTGACGAGCGTGTCCCTCGATCTTGCCGTCTCCTATGGAGGAGACTTTGGATGAGGTTATCACCGTGGAAGTCCCCAGTACTTTGGGCTACGGTAAAGACGATACTGCAGATGAGCGGCACCTGAGGATGTTGACCCCTCTCATCGGAGAGGTGGAGCAGAGTCTTCACAGGGAGTGAAGCAATCTATTGTGGGGTCCCCCAAAATTGGTGCGGGGGCTCAAAAGAAATTGTCAGGCAGACCTCTCCTGATGAGGAGGAAGAATGGGACTCGTCTTCCCCAGACGGTGCCCCTGAAGAAGATGTTGCTGGAGACGTTCCCATAATAAGCAGAGAGGAATGCGCCGAAAAGTTGGTCGTTGAACCCTCTCTTGGGGAGGCTTTGAAGAGCCCAATTTCAGAGGCTATCCCATTATCAAGCTCTGTTCTTGCCCCGGTGTGTGACATGACTCACCTGCCAAGTTTGTCTCCTGTCCCGAGAGTTGATATTGATGAGGGAGGAGTGGCTCAACCACCGAGTCCTACTCTGGACTTGAATGAGCAAGAGGCAGAAGGATCTGCTCTCTTGCCTGATGTTGAAAATCTTCCATCGATGGTAGGAGGATCCGTATCTACCACCGATGTTGCTGCCGGGACTGTTGTGGCAGACCCGCTATGGGGCTGCTTAATGCCCATTTAAATAAGGACAAGAGTCCTATGGTGGAAGATGCACCCTTTCTTCCTTTTGCCTGGAGGAAGATATCAGGCCCTCAGGAAAGTTCAGGGGTCGTGATTCCTGAGACTCGGGTTTCCTCTCCGGAAGATATAAGACTTGAGGCTCTTCTGAGCCAAGCGACGACTGTGCCCTCAGCCTCAGGTGTGGAAAATTCTACAGGAGTTGCTCCTATGACTCCCATAACGACTTCGACAACTCCTGTAATAATGCCTCAAGTGTTGGCTGATACAGATGAATACGTAAGATTCATGGTTGAGGCCGTCTACAAGATGTTACGACGGGGGTGTCGGCTGTATTGGATGAAGGTGGAAGCTTCACGACCGCGAGGCGCATGGCGCTCCCTTTTATCCAACAGATTCATAGTTATCAAGGCAATGATCATATGGCCAAGACTTTGGAAGCTTCTTTGACTGAGCTCGATCTTTGTCTGACAGAACTCTGGAATATTCGGCAAAATAATTTTTCTGTCTTGATCGAAGAAGAGCCGAGTAAGCTGGAGGCTGCCGTTGAGTTGGCTCACTCTGGCACTATGGCTATCTGGGCACAAGAGATGGTCGATGCTGTAGACAAGAAGGAGAGTTTATCCTCGTCGATGGAGGAGAAGGCCAAACTGCGAGAGTCCCTGAAGGTCAACCTCGCAAAATTTGATGCACAAATTCATCATCTGCAGGAGCAGCGAGCCCGGATTCTACTTAATTCTGAACAGGCGCGCCGAACATGTTCAACTTATGGAGGAGATGGTTAGGTGCACTTGCCGTACGACTTCTTGCTTCGTCAGAGAAGGAATTAGACGACAAGTTCACTGCCGACCTTGCTCCTGAAGCCAGGCGCACAATGCTCCAGGAAGCTGAGCATCGCGTTCTAGCGATTGTGGAGACTCAACTCAAGAATTGTAGCGTCGGGTGCACGAGCTGGTTGCCAATCCTTAGTCTCTTTTTGGCTTTATTTCCTTTTAATTTGGAGACACTTCTGTCTCTCTTTGATGTCGGTTCTTACAAAATGTAGCTCTTTGTTACTTCCTTTGTTAAAGAAATAAAGACCATTGCTTTGTTCAATTGTTTTGGTGATTTTTTGTGGACCTATTATGTTTTGCGCACTTTGGTGTGGGTGCAGATAATAAGTTGTATGATGGACCCAGCATATTTACTCAGAGGTAATATGGATGTGGTAAATATGGGTATTTTTATTGGTGAATTTATGTGGACTTATCATCCTTGGCATACGTTGGTTTTAGGTACGGATTGATAAGTTGAGAGAGAGGACCAACATATTTGCTCAGAGGTAAGGTGGAGATGGTAAATATGGGCAAAAAATGGTGGAGCTTTCCTACTCAGAGGTAATGTGGACATGGTAGGAGTAAACTTTGTGGGGTTTATAGAAAAACTCAGAGGTAATATTGACGTGGATGTTCTATAGTGCAACGACACATAAATTATTGTACGAAATATTTACTCGGAGGTAATATGGAAATGGTAAACATTGTCCTTTAAGCATGATCTTATACAATACAGGATCCTGCTTGACATGGTATAGAGAAGCAACTCAGAGGTAATGTGGATGTGGTTGTTCCTCTACCAGGGATAGAATGCAACGAAACAGCTGGGTTCCAGAAGCATATGATTTGTCAAGAGAAGGGGTGTGAACTTGGTTTGGTTAGTTCACCAATCCTCTCCCTGGGGAGACAGTACATTCTCGTTGGAGGTCAAGAATGGTACTTTCCTGAGGATTTTTCGTCGATGGGAAGTGCGGTTGTTAAGTTGGCTGACAACACTTTCTTGAAGATCGAACCGATGATGGTATCGGAGTCCCAAGTTGAAGTTTCAAATGAGTGAGAATGTATGACATCCTCTGCTTCTGATTCTTCTGGAGTTGTTGGAGGCGTGACATAGCCTACCCCCCATCGGGTGTGGTGATAGTAGTCTTGCGGCTTCCCTTTTGGCACCGAAAGTCCTAGGGGAAGGCGTCGACCTTTGTCATAGTTCAGACCTTGGCCGCTCTTCAAGTTGTAACCCATCTTTTGGATGAGATACTTGACTCGATCGTTGTACTGGTAGATTTGTATTCTGTCGGTGTCAGATTTTGGCTCTGTCGGTGGGAGGTCTTGGTGACGCTCGACTTTGCCAAAGATAATGGGCTTCTCGTCTTTGTACTGAGGTAGGACTATGTAACAGACTCCTTGGTATAGGACGACTCAATTTATATGACTCACAGTCGTTATTTGTGTTTAAAACGACTGTAGAGCATTATCTAGAGTGTACATGTTATTCAATGTGGAAGTAGAATAATTGAAAGACACTCTATTATTGATAAAATACAGGATCTTGTCCCAAAGTATTACATCATCAAGGGATGGAGCATCGACATTAGCCGATATGTACTCTCCAAGCTCTTCATAGTGAGAATTGGAGCAGCCTTTGGAGGTTCAGGAGAGTTTTTTAGGAGCTTGGCCCGTGCTGGTTCCTGGGACTGTGATGAGAAGGACGTCGAGGTCTTCTCTTGTTGCCTGACGGGCGCTGACAATTGAGGAGGCTTACCTTTGAGCCGCACCTTGATGGGAGCCTCGGTTGGTGTGCTGGGAGCTGAAGCCATTCCTTGAAGCTTGGCTACGAGGGGAGCCGCTACTTGAGGGGGCTTGCCTTTGAGGCGTATCTTCAATAGAGCTTCATTGGGTGTAGTGTCCGGAGAAGCTGGCGCCTTCCCGCAGAGTTTGACTACCATAGGAGTCGGTGTTCGAGGTGGCCCTTTGAGTCTCACTTTTAAGGGAGAATTAATTATCATGTTCGCCTCTGAGTCAGCTTCAACCTTAGCTTCTGCCTCGTCATTAGCATTATTGGCTTCATCTTCGAGATGAATTGATTTGTACAGATCGACGTCGGTGAAGAAGGCTTCAATCCCTCTGAAGGGATCGACATCAACAAACTCTGTTCGATAATGCCCCTGGTGGATACGTATTTTATACATTGGTGGAGGGTGGATGGCACCACCATGTATTCATGTATCCACGGCCGTCCTAACAGGATGTTGTAGTTGACGTCTGGATCAACAAAATAGCAAGTCACCTCGGTTTGGAGATCGTCGATGTGACACTTCAAGCGGATCTTCTCCAGTGGATCACTCTTACTAGCGTTGAAGCCACTGATGGTAGTGTAAGATGCCGTCAAGCGATGCATCGGGATCCCCAGTATCTGAAGTAGAGTTCAGGTGATGATGCTGAGAGAGGACCCAGGGTCGATCTGTATTCGATCTACCTTGATAGCACCGACATACTCTATGTAATACAGGGGTCTGTTATGTCTGTTATTCTTGAGCAGCATATCCTGATGAGTAAATGTGATGTTGGGGATGATCTCCCTCACATTATGACAGTACAAACATGCTATAGGATTGTCGTCAGGTTGCTTGACCTGACAGATAAAGACTCGACGTCCTTTAGGGCTTCGCAGAGAGCCTCTCGAGTATCTTTGGATAGGCGGAGGAGCTCGAATAGAGAAAGCTGTGCTGGAGTAATGGCCAATTGTACCAGTATGTCGAAGTTATGGGGCTTGGCTAACCCCAGAGTGTTGTCTTTTTGAAGAGGCCTGTCGAAGCGGACCTCCTTCTGCTTTTGTTTATCAGCTGTAGGAGGTTGGGATGAACCTTCTCCTTTGACAGCTGTGGTGATGATAGGAGGCATCACTTCGGCCGGAGCCTCCTCTGGTTGAGCGTTCTGCTGTGAACGCATTTGTACAGACAGTGCTTCCTCAAAGGAGGAAGTCACCATTCGACAAGACTTGGTCTTCTTGCCGTTGTTTTTGGAGGTAGAGTGTATTGCCCTGCTCCGTACGGTGCATTATGCTGAGACGTTAACTAAGCGAGTCACGTTAACTGAATGTAATGTATCAATACGAATCAGCATGAGAGTTACGTTGTCCAGAGCAAGCATTGAACTAAGTCGATGCGAAGAGTTGCTTCATCCCAAAGAAATGCATCGAGTTGAATAGATACGATGCGTCGTATTTCCCCAAAGGATAAGTGTGTTGAGACGGCTCGAAGATTCTAAGAAATCAAATCGACCAAGGTGCAAGTCCGAATCGATGCAAGTATTGATTTTAGTTGGTTTCATGTGCAGGCTATACGTTTACGCTGAATATTAGAGGTCGACATTTTGCCTTATTCAGAAAGGGGTCCGCGAAACCAATCGTCGCCTTACGACAGACTGAGGCATTGGCACGGTAAGCCAAAATCAAACGTATAATTCAATGAAGCACGAAGTGCTCGAATAGCTAAGTCAGGAGAATTGGCCGTGCAACGAAGTTAAAATTGATTCGCATCAGCTCGACGAAATGACAAGGCGTATCGACTCAAGGTGGGAGGATTGACTCTTTTCTTTACTCCTTTATGCCTTAGTCAGAATATATCATTGTATGCTAAGTTAACCTATCGACGCCACGGGCGTGGTCTGATCGAAAGATAAATCGTAGTGTCTGTCGAACACTAGTTTGAACAATTGAAATGAAACGTACATCAAATGCACGAGTCGCTATGGAACTTTGGATATCGCAAAGGCGAGCGCCTCGGTGCGCAAGCTGCAAGAACATGGGATAACTGTATTCGGCGGGTGCCTTCTTGCACGAGCCATTCCGTGCCTCCGCGCACGAGTTAGAAAGGCTAGCACATTGAAAGACAATAGGCGAGCGCCCTAGCGTGCAAGCCACGAACATTGAACACTAAGTCATAGAAAATGGAAATACGGCTTCGATGCGTGTAACAAGTGTACGACACGAGGAAAAAGATGATAAATGTGTCAAAACGTGCCTACGTGCACGAGATCATAAAAGATGGCTTCATTGCGAAAGAATACAGTTGTGGTATAAAGTGGCAAACTGTCAGATATGACATGATGCCTCGAAAGCTGTTCGGGACCTTCGGGCCGTTCGGTTGACGAACATTGAGTTGAGGCATGATGCCATTGAACATTGAAACGAAGTATGAAATGTAAGAATATAGAAAGTTAATGAAAGAAATACGTGATGATAAAGTCTGAGTCTCGGACTCAAGACTATGTTTGGTTGTTTGATAAAGTCTGAGTCTCGAACTCAAGGCTACATTTGGTTGTTTGAATAATAGGGCATTGCATGGTCGAATGGACTTGAGATAATTGTAATAATCTTCCGTGCACGGAATGTTCCCTCCGAACGGGTATGCCGGGGCACCGGGACCGTTCGGCCTAAGAGGGATATAATCTTTGATGGGCGCTCATCTGTAAAGACGATTAGCCCTGGTTATAGATGTGAAAAGCACAAATGATGGTAGGCACGCGGTATGTTTTAGTTGTTTGGGATAGCAATCCAACTCGTAAAACGTCGGGCTATCCAAATTCGAGAAAGAAAAGAAACCTTTAGTCCATTTTTGCATGGATACGCTAACGACCATCATATAGTTAAGGAACGATGGGTTGAAAGTGCAGGCACGTATGTGTCCCGCACACATAGATCCATGTAGAGCACTTATAATATGACAGGGAAGGAATGGGGCGTATTCATCTTGCGTCAGTGCAAGGGCGAGTGCGTCGACTTGGTAAGAAGTCGCACCACAAAAAACACGGGATTGCTTGCCTACTTATCTATTCAATTCGAATAACATGCTTGCCATGATAACATGCTTTACGCTTTCGAATATGCCATGAAATCGACCCTAAGGAGATTATAGCAAGATTATAAGCTAAGTTGCATGATTGAACATAAATACTAAAATATCGGTTTAGAAAGTTGGTCTTTTCGTCAGTACATGCGAGGATGAACATACTGATCCCTACCAGCTTTCATGCAGGGAGCAGGGAATGGATTGCTCACTGCTAAGCTTTGCTTGATCGCAGAGGCATGGAATGCCGTAGCGTTTGAAGCGTGCGATCGCATTGACGCTCGGACTTGCAACAAGATTGATATGGCCGAGATATAGAAGGCATGATATATGGAACGGTGAAATCCTTTGTGGGCAAGAGAGAACCTGAGTATTGTAGCCAATCTGGCATATATCGTTGGGATATCGAAAGCCTTTGTAACCTCAGTTCGAATATCAATAAAGAGAATTATTTTGTATACTCTGTTTTCCTTTCGTTGTTAATATCAACTCAAAGATAACCAGTTGAGAACTTGTCATCTTGTCTTGCACGAGCGCAACTCCAGGCTCGTGCGGCATCAAGCCCCCTGCGAGGACGATGATTCGGGTGATTCCGGGTCAGGGCGTGATGAATTGGTATCAGAGCTCTAGGCTCAATTTCCTACGAACGTTTGCTTATTTCAATTCCAAAGAGTTACCCACCACATTCGAAATCACTCTTGACTCTACTTGATGTCGCACTGGATGTTCCATACAATAAGTCTAATATAAAGTCGGGTAACGTTGCCGCAAGTACTTTGAATTTACTTGATGTTGCGGAGAAAGTCGTGAAACGTTTTGTTGCATTGAATGCAACGAGCCGCGAAATGTTAGTTGCTGCAAGTGCAAGAAATTGTGAAATGGATTTGAGATGTTACAATGTAACATGTTGGATTAGAATTGAAATAATGCACGATGTGCAATTGGTTGTGAATATTGGTTGCACCAATACGAAAACTTAAATAATGCATTGCATGAAGTGCAACGAGTTGATTGTGAATATGCGTTAAAATGAAGGTGATAAGTCAATATCGAATGTGTTGAATGGATTTGGGCATTGACTTTGAATTTCGGGAGTAAATCATTGTACGAGGTACAACAATGTCAAAAATAAAATCATTGGACAAAGTGCAATGAATGTCAGAAATAAGTCATTGTACGATGTGCAACGCGTGTCGAAAGTAAATTGTTGTACATGGTACAACGCATATCAAAGTAATCATTGCACGGAGTGCAAAGGAGATTGGAAATAAATCGTTGCACGAGATACAATGAAAGAACCGAAATCATAAATCGATATGAATCGTTCGGTTGCACACCGAACTTGTGTTGGTAGTTGAAAACATTGGCCGAGTTGTGTCGGATTTGATTTAATCAAAAGTTACGGCTGTGATCAAGCACGATCACTGCAGAAATCGTGAGTCGAAGAGATTGTTGGTTCATAGTGAGTATAATACGAAGGAAATGACTTGATTTTCGAGTGGTATATGCCATACCACGTATGCGATGAATGACTCAATTCTGAGGGGTATATGATACACCACTTGTGCGATGAATTGCATCGACGTGTTGCGAGAATTACGACGATTTGTCTGCAACGGATGGGAGAGTACCGGACTCGATTGAAAATTTGTATGACGATATTTTGATGCAAGTATTCTTTGAAAATCGGTTGGGACGATAAGGCGAGACTCGTATTAATGAATGATACGTAGGACGAAAGTTATAAGTCAGTCGGATGACCGAGACTAGCGGAACGATTATCCCTTGAAGCAATAATCGGATCGACGGGAAAGGAAAAACTTGAACTTACAAACGAGTCGTACGACTTGCGATCTTGATAGAAATTTTGGGCAAGCGAATCGAAATCGAATCGCACGACTTGCGATCTCGATAAAAATGTTAGGTGAGACGAATTATAATAGGATCGCACGATGTACGACTTCGTGAAGAGTTAGTTGATGCGGGTAAATAGTGCCTAAGAGATAGTTGGTTACGTTACGGCGAAACTTATTTGAGTACGACTGAAACACGCAAAACCTTAGAGGGCGTGAACGTATAACTCGAGGGTTCGATTTGGATAATCGGTAACTCGGTTACTCGATCAAAGCATAACGAAATGTAATAAATCGAGAAATGATTCGAGACGTACAGAAATGTTTGTGGAGAACTTGGATGTATGCAATACAAGTTGTCAACATTGAAACAAATAAAAGTTGACCCTTATGCTATCGAAATTGATACAACGTATCGAGATCGATACATAAGAAAACGTAAGCACAATATGAGAATACAAAATGGAGTATTCCTCGCGCCATCAAAATTTTGTAAATAACAATACGAGAATGAACGAACTGGTTGATCATGAACTTTGTGATTGATCAAGACGAGACTATAAGTCATCGACGATTGTTCGATGCGTATAGCATCTCGTGTGTCGACCGTAAATAAGATAGACTCAAACTCAATACGAGTAGATGCGTCGTGAATAGCAGAATCATCGACGGTAGTTCATGACTTTACTCGGAGGATAGTTATGCATCAGTTGCACCGATAGAAATAGTTTTGTCCGAAATTGGATAGTCGCATAGAAATCGTCGGAACGTGATTTGGCTCCGAAATAAGATATAACATGGTTCGAAGTACTGTCCTTCGATGATGATCCATAATTATCGAGCGTAGCTTAGGGGCAGCTGACCCTAGAAGACTTGACCGCCAAATCAAATTGAATATTGCAGACCGTAAGATGACCCATACGATATCGCATATGAAATTGCATCGGTAACAAATATAGTGTGATGCATGTTGACGATAAGCCTAGCGATCGAAAATTGTTGGAACAACTTTCAATTGAGAATGATGTAGCTAGATTTTGAGTATTCGTCGGATGAGTGCTTGAATGGTTATGTTGGTCGATGATCGAACGGAAAATTCACCAACAAACTTGGTGATTCGATAGGCGATTGCGAGAATCGTGCTATGCACGAGAGAGAACGATAAGAGAATGACTTACGAGTTATGTCGTTAGATTTGGATTCACCTTGCAATTGAGCTTGCGTGAATCGAAATTATGCTCGATGTTGCGAGACGGATATGTTGGGAATTTGGCTAGTGAATTCCTACTCGTTAGGATCGAACGTAAGATGCATCATAGAGATTTTGAGTCAAAGCGATTGTTATCTTGAGCACTGTCGCCTCGATGTAAACTGTTGTGTTGAATAGATTGGGGCCTTTGTGCAAAGTCAATTTGAGTTGCGTCGAAAATATTTGAGCACTGTGTCTAGGTAAGTCACCTAGCGGGCGTAGTTCTAAATTGATGCATTGCAAGTCAACAAAGGAAATCATATCGAGATAAGTTACATAGCCAGACTTCGAAAATAGTTGGATAGCGAATTCGAACGCAAGGTGTTGCAAAGGATCGTTGTGATCGGATGTGCGACGGCTCGACGCAACGTATAGGATTGATAGTCCATAAGAAATATACGAAATGAGAAATACGATTTTTGAATCGCGTCGCGTGCAGTGACTTTATTGAATGAATCATGTATGTATCGAATATATGTATGCGATAAAATTTTGAGAACAGTTGCTAAAGATAAGTCCAATCGAGAGTACGAGATGGAAAGCATAGGATTGAAATTACCTGTTAGCTTTGTTCCAATTTGCTACCACTAGATTTGGTCGAAATATATACTTTGGGACGCCTTGAATATAGGTACGGATCCAAATTGAGTTGTATACAAATTCAAATCGAGCTGCAGGAAAGACTTTGAAATGTTAATGAAAAGCTTGCAAGATAGTGTAAAACTGAACAACATGGTGGGACGACATCGTGAAACGATATAAAATACTTAATTAGAGTGTTAGTTTTGGTTCGAGGACGAACCTTGTTTTGAGTGATATATTCTGTAATGCCCGCTCCGCACGGTACATTACGCTGAGACATTGACTCAGCGAGTCGCGCTGACCGAATAAAATGTATCAATGTGAATCGATATGAGAGTTACATTGTCCTGAGCAATGCATCGAACTAAGTCGATGCGAAGAATTGTATTGTCCCAAAGAAATGCATCGAGTTGAATCGATGCGAAGTGCCACATTTCTCGAAAGGATAAGTGCATTGAGACGGCTCGAAGATTCTAAGAAATCGAATCGACCAAGGCGTAAGTCCGAATCGATGCAAGTATTAATTTTAGTTGATTTCATGTGCAGGCTATACTTTTACGTTGAAATATTAGATGTCGATATTTTGCCTTATTTAGAAAGGGGTCCGCGAAACCAATCGTCGCCTTACGACGGACTGAGGCATTGGCATGGTAAACCAAAATCGAACGTATAATTCAATGAAGAACGAAGTTCTTGAATGGCTAAGTCAGGAGAGTTGGCTGTATAACAAAGTTATGAAATTGAGCCACATCGGCTCGACGAAACGACAAGGCGTATCGACTCAAGGTGGAAGGATTGACTTTTTTTACTCCTTCATGCCTAAATCAGAATATATCATTGTATGCTAAGTTAACCTATCGACGTCACGGGCGTGGTCCGATCGAAAGATAAATCGTAGTGTCTGTCGAACACTAGTTAGAATAATTGGAATGAAACGTGCATCAAATGCACGAGTCGCTACGGAACATTGGATATCGCAAAGGCGAGCGTCTCATTGCGCAAGTTGTAAGCACATGGGATAACTGTATTCGGCGAGTGCCTTCGTGCACGAGCCATTCCGTGCCTTCGTGCACGAGTTAGAAAGGCTAGCACAATGAAAGACAATAGGCGAGCACTCTAGCGTGCAAGCCACGAACCTTGAACACTAAGTCGTAGAGCATGGAAATACGGCTTCGATACGTGCACCAAGTACACGACGGGAAGAAAAAGATGATAAATGTGTCGAAATGTGCCTAGATGCACGAGATCATAAAAGATGGCTTCGTTGCAAAAGAATACAGTTATGGTATAAATGTGGCAGAACTGTAGATATAACATGATGCCTCGAAAGGTGTTCGGGACCTTCGGGCCATTCGGTTAACGAACATTGAGTTGAGGCATGATGCCATTGAATATTGAAACAAAGTATAAAATATAAGAACATAGAAAGTTAATGGAAGAAATACGAGATGATAAAGTCTGAGTCTCGGACTCAAGACTATGTCTGGTTGTTTATAAAGTCTGAGTCTCGAACTCAAGGCTACGTTTGGTTGTTTGAATAATAGGGTTGTATGGTCGAATGGACTTGAGATAATTGTGATATCTTCCGTGCACGGAATGTTCCCTCCGAACGGGTACGCCGGGCACCGGGACCGTTCGCCCTAGAAGGGATATTATCTTTGATGGACACTCATTTGTAAAGACGATTAGCACCTGGTTATAGATGTGAAAAGCCGTAAATGATGGTAGGCACGCGGTATGTTTCGGTTGTTTGGGATAGCAACCCAACCCGTGAAACGTCGGGCTACCCAAATTCGAGAAAGAAAGAATGTAAAGAAATGCCTTTAGTCCATTTTGGCACGGATACGCCAACGACCATCATATAGTTAAGGAAGGACGGGTTGAAAGTACAGGCACGTATGTGTTCCACACACATAGATCCTGCATAGAGAGCACTTATAACATGACAAGGAACGAATGGGGCGTATTCACCTTCCGTCAGTGCAAGGGCGAGTGTGTCAACTTGGTAAAAAGTTGTGCCACGAAACAAACACGGGATTGCTTGTCTGCTTATCTTTTCAATTTGAATAACATACTTGCCATGATAACATGCTTTACGATTTCGAATATGCCATAAAATCGACCCTAAGGAGAATATAGCAAGATTATAAGCTAAGTTGCATGATTGAACATAAATACTAAAATATCGGTTTAGAAAATTGGTTTTTTCGTCAGTACATACGAGGACGAACATACTGATCCTCCACCAGCTTTCATGTAGGGTAAAGAAATGGATTGCTCGCGGCGAAGCTTCGCTTAATCGCGCAGAGGCCTGGAATGCCGTAGCGTTTGAAGTGTGCGATCGCATTGACGTTCAGACTTGCAACTGGATTGATGCTACCGAGATATAGAAGGCATGATATGGAACGGTAAAATCCTTTGTGGGCAAGAGAGAACCTGAGTATTATAACCAATCTGGTATATTTATTGGGCTATCGAAAGCCTTTGTAATCTCAGTTCAAATATCAATAAAGAGAATTATTTCATATACTATATTTTCCTTTCGTTGTCAATATCAACTCAAAGATAACCATTTGAGAACTTGTCATCTTGCCTTACATGTAAAACCCCTAAATTTTCACTAAGATTTTAAAATTTTTATTTGGTATTGATTTTTTTTGTTTTCGAATTTGAACGTCGCGCGCGAAATTTCGTCGAGTACGAATATGTACGAGATATATAATTTTTGAAAACGCTTTATTTATAGATTTTAGAAAAACATTTCATTTCAATATTATTATAGTAAATATTTTATTTTTGTATGAAAAGAAATTTTCGTCACACTAGGGGCAATTTTATTTAA
>JANAVB010019757.1:0-112500 GCA_029216955.1 Iris pallida
CGGTCTGCACCTGTGCCCTGATGCTCCAAGGCAACATCATCATACTGCGCTGCGCGATCTGACTCTATCCATCAGCTCAGACTGAATCTGCAAGCCCCACATCTGGACCTCCACCCCCAGAACGATCACCACGATACCCAAACTCCATGTCGCCAACAGATGACGATCAGTCGTCGATACATAGCTACTGGATACCTGCTCAAGGCATCTGCAACTACGTTGGCCTTTCCCGGATGATACTGCAAAGAGATATAGTCCTTCATCAGCTCGAGCCACCGCCTCTGTCGCATGTTCAACTCCTTCTGAGTGAACACGTACTTCAAACTCTTGTGATCTGTTAGATCTTAACTCGCTCTCGTACAAGTAGTGTTTTCTACAGCTTCAAAGCAAGATCCGCTGCCAACTCCAGATCGTGGGTAGGGTAGTTCCTCTTATGAGGACGTAACTGCCTAGATGTATAGGCAATCACCTTTCCGTGCTGCTGAAGTACACAACCCAAACCCCGTCCTGAAGCGTCACTGTAGATCGTATAACCACACCAGATCCAGATGGCAGCGTCAAGATAGGAGCTGTATAACCTCTTCTTCAGCTCCTCAAAGGCGGCCTGGCACTCTCTCGGACCAAACAAACTTCTCGTCCTTCCTGGTAAGTCGGGTCATCGGCTGGACAATCCTGGAAAAGTCCTACACAACTTCCGGTAATAACCTGTCAGACCCAGAAAACTTCTAACCTCTTTACTGAGCTCTGCGTAGACCAGGACTCCACTGCAGAAATCTTCTTCGATCCACTGAAATCCCCTCGCCAGAGACAACATGGCCTAGGAACTCCCACGATACAAGAAGAACTCGCACTTCGACAGCTTCCCTACAGCTGCTCCCTCCTGAGAGTGTCCAACAATCCCAGGTGATCCTCGTGCTCCTCTGGTGTCTTCGAATAGATAAAAATGTCATCGATGAAGACCACCATGAACTTGTCAAGGTACTGATGGAATATCTTGTTCATCAAGTTCATAAATACTACCGGGACGTTGGTCAACCCAATGGCATGACGGTATACTCATACTGGCCATAACGAGTCTGAAATGCAGTCTTCGGAATGTCATCCTACTTCACCTTCAGCTGATGGTACCCGAAATGCAAGTTGATCTTCAAGAACACCCTCGTACCGCGCAACTGGTCGAACAAGTCATCAATCCTTGGCAAAGGATACCTGTTCTTGATAGTAAGGTTGTTGAGTGCCCTGCAATCGATGCATATACGTACCGTACCATCCTTCTTCGGGATGAAAAGAACTGCCGTGCCCCAAGGTGAAGAACTAGATCGGATAAAGCCCTTGTCCTGCAGCTTGTCGACCTATTTCTTCAGCTCCGCTAACTCACTGTTGTTGATTCTATAGACGTGCTGAGATAGGCTCAGCGCCCGGCACTAAGTCTATAGAGAACTCAATATCACGATCTGGCAACATCCCAGACAACTCCTCGGGAAAGACATCCAAGACTCAACAATAAGTGGATTGGCAACACCGACCCCGCCAACAAAGCTCCACAGAATCCATCTCCTGGCTTCGCTGCACCTCGGCGAACTCAAACTCTGGCTCTCCCGGTGGCCTAAACAGAATCTTGCATCCTCTACAGTATATGCTAGCATGGTGCATGCTCAACCAGTCCATACCGAGTACCATATCGTAACTCGGAAGTGGCATTATGAGCAAACACGCACTCAGCTTCCGGCCTCTCAAAAAACTCTTCGTCCCTTACAAACATTATTAACCAGGATGATGCCATTCCAAGTCATAATCTTGCAAGTCCTACCAAGATACTCAGCAATGATATTGTGTCTAAGAGCAAAAAAAATAGACACAAAACTGTACGTAGCACCAGAATCAAACAAGGCTAAAGCAGAAAAAGAATCGAGCAAATAGAACCTGCGACAAATCTGCTATAGGCTCCATCTCCTCGGTTGCAAGGGCAAAAGCTCTACCCTGAACACCCTTTTGCTGGTGGTGCTGGACAAACTGCTGCTGCTGGGTCGGAAGTGGACCCCGCTGCTGAACTACAGGC
Source organism: Iris pallida (assembly GCA_029216955.1). NCBI lineage: Eukaryota > Viridiplantae > Streptophyta > Magnoliopsida > Asparagales > Iridaceae > Iris > Iris pallida. The sequence continues at coordinate 2,060 of JANAVB010019757.1, forward strand.
ACTCTACTGGTGCCCTCGAACAGTACCCTCTAAGCTGCTCCAGCAACACGGGGGTTCTTAGGACACTCCCGCATCTGATGCCCTACAGCACCGCAAAAGAGGCACAAACCCAGCCTCCTCCTGCAGAACTCAAAGAGGTGACGGGCTTCTTGCAGTAGTGGCACGGAGGATCATCCTGCCCCTGATGCTGCTGAACCCTCTGGACAGGTGCCCTGGCCTGCAGCTGCTGCTGATGATGCTAGAACGGCTGATGCTGAAGCTGAGGGTGCTTAGCAGCCCCCGCGCTGCTACTGTATATATGATCGTATATAGTCATATAACATATAGAAAAAGTATTTATTAAAAGAAAAATAGAAAAAAAAGGAAAACAAGCCCAGTCGAGTCCAAGAGGGACTCAGCCCGAGCCTCCCAGGCCGAGCAACCCCAAACCCGATTTCTTTTCTCTAAAATCCCACATATATAGCGAGAGTAGAAGAGGAGTAAACGCTAACCCCGTCCCACGACCCCTGGGCGTGCCGACACCACGCCTAGCCGGCCGACCGCCACCCCGCGCGCGGCCACAACCATGCATAGCCGCGCGCAGAAGAGGGGCACTACAAGAAATTTTGCTTATAGTGACGAAAGTTAGTGACGGAATGAATATTCAGTCGCTAGTAAAGACTAATTGTGTCGGATTAAAGAAAAAGTTGGTAATAGTATTTCTGACGGAATGAACACTTAATGGTGACGGACTATGAGGTCATTAAAAGTTTTTAATCATTAAATGATAAAATAGGTGTACAAATATTCCAGCTACTTTGTGAAAAATATTAGGAACTCCTAAATCAGTCGCTAATAAAAATATATTTGTACTAAATATAATAAAATAATAATTTAATGATTATAAAAATATGCTCGACTTGGATTTAATCAGTATGATTGAAAAATAGTGCCACTATTTTCTCTCCCCATGCCAATTTTTCTCTCCCCCGTGATTGGGTCAGCAGTTTGGCCCTCATCTAAAATCTCCTCCTTCCTCTCCTCCTTAGGTCATCGGCCAGTGGGTTGCTCCTCTAAAATCTCCTCCTCCTCCTTCTCTAGGTCATTGGGCAGTGGGTTGTTCCTCTAAAATCCTCCTTCCTCTCCTCCTCTAGGTCATCAGCCATCGGTTGCTCCTCTTCCCCTCTCCTTCTTCTCCAGGTCAGCGATTTCTGCTCCTCCTCTCCTCCCTCCGGTTATTCTCTCACTCTAACATATTTGTTTTTTTTGTACAGCTGCTCCGTCGTCCTTCGTCGTCCAAGGAGGGGATCCCCGGCCGGCGTCGGTACATTTCAAAACCCTAACCCTATTTTTTTCCAGATTTTTTGTATTTTTTCAGCAGGAATTTCTCCTCTACTCCATCATAATTTTTTGCCTTTCAAATATAATTATATTATTCTTCCCTTTGGTATGTCACGAACTGTGAGAAATTTCCACACATATGACATATTACAAATTAAGAGAGGAGAAATTTTCATATTATTCTTCCCTTTGGGTATGAATTGGTTGTTGTCTTCTGATGGCCATTTTAGTAACCATAGACATACTATCCTATATTGTGGAGAGCATCTAAAGATAAATGTAATTGATATTGTAGTAGTCAAGAACAATGCAATTGATACTATTATGCCTATTTGAAAATGTTCATACCCATATCGTATCCTTATCCGTATTCGTGCAACAGAAAATACAGACCAATACCTTACACCTTTGGAATAACTAAAAGTTCAATATACACGATTAAGTATAGGTTATTGTCGAGGTTACAAATTGATTATGACATTGAAACATTGGACTGTTGAATATATGTGACACTTCACCAGACAAAATATACCCATTTGCTAATGTTGGTGGAGCAACAAAAATTCCACATCTGTTGGTGAAAATGAGACAATTAATATATCTACTTGTCAGTACTGGATGACATTAACAATATATCTTTCGGTGGTGACAGTAGCAGCACTAATTTATTTTCATGATGACACTGGACAGCGTAACAACACATTGTTCATGGTGATAATTAGAGAAAAATATGTCTTCTTAATTACAATAAATACATTTACAAAAAATGTCTTATGGAAGTCTTTTCATGAATATAAACCAATAATGATCGATATGGTATAAAACCATGCTAGTGAACTTTTAGTACCCTGGGGCTTCCATCTCAGTTTCCAAAGGGTGAGGATTAATTTTCCATTTCGGCACTATTAGTTCTCAATCACCTATTACAAGGTGTTGAGCCTATACCACAGGAATGCTGCAGGATTTGGACGAAGGATGCCAATTCTCCATCTATCCTACTCACCAATATGTTTTACATCGGTTATCAAAAATGGTTGACAAGTTTGAGAATGATTAAAATTGAAACTAAATCTCTCCATGTACTTATTTTAAGTCTTAAACGTTCAAATTTAAACATGACAGTCAAATACAATTAATCAGGTTCCAAAATTTTAAAGCATAACTGACCAAGAATGTGAATCAACAAACTATGTAGCTGAGCAATGGTAGATTCTGAAAACAAAAGGTAGATTCTGCAATCTAAAGTGAGACAACCCTGCAATCTTAAGTGAGACAACCCTGCAATCGAAAAGAGAAAATTTTTCTCACATTTATTTGTTAATCTCCTCTGCCAATGAGTGTATGAATGATAATTGATCAAGGATTCGCAATTTGTTTCTTATATGGTTGAATTGATCCCTCTATTTCTCTTCTCCAACAGTATTTTGATGTAATTGTTGTGTACCTAAAATTTGTTAAATAAAAGTTAAGGAATATATATATAGTAATTGATAGTGCATCCTTCTCCTCCTTATAATTATTGACATTTGAGTTCAATTTGTATCAAGTTCATCTTTAGGAAGATATTTATTTCATACAGGACAGACTTCACTATATGAATAATTATATGGATAATAGGATATTACTGAAAGTTTGAGAGAGTGTAAAATTGGAAGACCGATAATAGCTACTGTTGAACGCCAATTCTAGTAAAAAAAGGAAAAGAGGATATAAACTAATGCAGATGTAAGAGAAAACAACATAATAAAGCTTATTGCATGCTGAATGTTTCTCTCGGTAGGAAAAATTGGTGAAAATGAAGATCAAACTGAAACAAATGTAAGGTTTAATGGTTATATTTTGGCTTTTAACAAAGTAAATAAATGCATCTCAAAAAAAAAATTAAATAAATAATGCCTTTACAAATACAAAACACAACTACTAGTGTCTATAAAAGGAGCAGAGTTAACAAATTCATACTCCTTGTTCATCCATCATGCATATCACTGACACTGGGTTCCACCTCTAGCCGGCTATTTCTATAAATGGTACGATCAGTTTCTTTTATGAGCTTCCCAGGTTGAATACATTTGTAGTACACAAATGTAGCCTAGAAAGTCTACTACCCAATAGCAAAGCACATGAAGAATAGACCAAGAAAACCAAGGCCTGCAAAACTTGCCAGGCTCATTACTTAAATAACATATTAAAACTGCAAGAAAAAAATGATAGTTATTTTGTTGTATTGTCTTTTTTATTTAATTTCCAGGTGTGCGAGGTTTTGATCTTTAATTTTCATAAGGTACATGGCATTAGTTTCTTTAGAGATTTTGTTCTTTTTCATGGCCAACAATCTTTTAATGGACCTTCAAATGGATAGGCATACTATATGATGGATGAAATTTTGATTGCTGGTGAACTTCAGGAGTCTAGCAAGAAAACAGTTGGACGGCTTATAGCAGCATAGGTATTCAAATTTCTTCCCTTAATCATATATCTTTGATGTCATACAAAAGCCTACATAATGTATTTTTTTATATTCTTCATCAAATTGATGTCATACCCAACCGTTAGCTGATATCGGTCATAATTTTTGTTGATTAATACCTATTCCTTCCCATATGTTTGTTTTATCTAACTTTAGTCTTGGTTGCTAACAGTTGGACAGGTCATTCTTAATGTTTGTTTTATCTAACTTTAGTCTTGGTTGCCAAGTTTTAACTTCTCTTTTATTGTAGTTGTTATGGTAGTGCTCAAAGGATCCGTACCTATAGCATTTGGAGGGAACGAGCAGCGTGCATTTTTTTCAAATTCAGAGTCCTCTATTTTTTCTCATTCAAAACTTCCATTGTGATACAATCCTATTTATGTTTTTTTTTAACAAATCCTATTTAAGTCTTCTACAGGGTTATAATGAGCTCCAGATAAAGTTGAAAAAAGCAAGAACTTCACAAGGGAGAGGGAGATGGAGGTAAGTAATTTGTTTTCAAAACTCAATTTGTTTGTTGCTCTTATTGTTTGTCTGGGCATATGAAATTAACTTAAAGCAGTTTGACATCAACATCAATGCTTCTCATATACTGGGTATTTTTTTTCTATAGATTGTTGAAGCAGTAGAGCTTGCTCACACTATAAGAATCGCTATCCTTGTAGACCAGGTAAACATTGAAGTCTTTTTGGGGAGTTACATAATTTCTGAAGATTTATCGTATTGTTACTCATGATCATTAAATAGCCCTATTTTGGAAGAATATATTTATTCATGCTGAACAGTTTTTGGAGAAATGTGATCAGAATCACATGAAGTCCTTGCTTATTGTTAATTCATACTGTTGTAACATTAATATCATGGTATTTTTTTGTCTAATCTTTGCATCACTTATTGTGTTACTGTTTATAATTTGTCCAGTGTTAGGTTATTCTGGTTGTGTTTAGTACCCATCTATTCAATTGCACTCTGTAAAGGTCTTTAATTATTCTAGTTGATATGATTTCAAATTTTTTGTTGTGGTTTTGGATTGTTACTAACTTTTTGTTGTGGTTTTGGATTCTTCAGCAAATCCTTGGTTGGAATTTTCAGTGGACATGAATAGGTAAATGAAGAAAATCTTGTTAGTAGAAAATTACATGTCTGAGACCAGAATTTGAAAATTAATTGGATGATGTCGTGGCTAGCTAGCATTAATAAACAATTATTTTAGTTATAATATCAATGTTTTATATTCAGTAAAATTGGAGATGTGGCTAGATTATTGTTTATGTTTGTATCTTTTCCTTTTCTTCTGATTGCATTTCCTAGTTGTTTTAATCTTCTTCAGGATGGAACACACTATAATCTTTGGGAGGACCCATTCAAAAAACCTAGCTATTTATTTGCATTAGTGCCTGGACAGTTAGGAAAGCAGAGATGACACATTTGTGACTTGTTCTGGTCGAATTGTTGCCTTGAAAATCTGGACACCATCACAAGATGTACCAAAGACGGCTATGCCAAGGAAGGAATGAAGTGGGATGCTGATGGTGGTATTGTTTGCTGCTTCTCTACGAAGGCATCATGTCTGCATGCTCATCAGCAAAAACTAGAGCAGTTAGTGTATATGTAATAAAGGAACTTTTTTTTTTCTTACTTTTGCGTTGAGAATAAAATGGTACTTGTCATCTTGAGGGTTTGATCTTGTAATGTTTTTTGTTGTATTCGACTATTGCAATTTGAATTTATCTATTAATGTGAACATTTGATCTTGTAATGTTTTGTGTTGTATACTTGTATTCGACTATTGCAATTTGAATTTATCTATTGTGAAGATTAATAAAAGTTCATCTTTGACTACTGCTTTGAAGTTGGTTGTACATATGTTCATGAAAAATATATTGAAAATATTTTTCTTTCAAATATATATATATATATATATATATGATGACGTTATAACTGTTAGGAAGATAAATTTATCCAACAGTAGTGACTGACTTATTAGTTAGTAATAATTATTAATGACCCAACAATAGTGACCAAATTATTAGTTAGTAAAAATATTAAATATTTTTTTACATTTAAAGATGAATACTTACCTACGTGGCATGTGTAATTATAGTGACGGATTTAGGAATTCGTCCGTCACTAGTAGTATTAGCGTCGCTCGTAGTAGTGACTGACACTAACTCCGTTACTCATGTATTTAATCCGTCACTACTATCATTTCTGACGGAATTCAGTCACTATTAATATATATTAGTGACTGATCTTCATCGTTACTATAAGCAAAATTTCTTGTAGTGGGGACAGCAACATTGGCGGTTGGGAGAGCCGACTTCGTGCGGAGATTCCACGATCGGTCGATGGTTTGTCGTGCCGATTGCTCAAGTATGACCCCAACATAACCATCTTCAAACCCAATAGTTATATTTTGTTATAATCGTGCGATCGATCCAGAAGACCGACACAAAGTCGATCAAAATCCTGTCCCGAAACAGGACCTATAATAGTCCATATACCCATATTAGGAGATCGATTCTGATCGATCTAATACCAGTTTAGAAATTATATCTGAACAAAGTTTTAGACTACATGACCAGGATTGAAACCCTTCTTTTATTTTCTGTTTTAGAAAATATAGATTCAGTTATTTGGTTTCGAAAATCAGGAAAATCTATGAAAGCTATTTTCAAAAACGTAGAAAATCATTCGATACCACGTGCGTCCCGCCAAACCAGATGACGTGGTCATGAACCGAAAGCATCGAAAGGTGCATAATGGCTTCGCGGATGTGTGGGCTTTGACGGAATTCAAATTGGTTGCGTGTGCGCAACGAATTTGATACGTATCCGTCGAAATTCACCGTATCGGCATCTTTGTAAATTTTCTAATTACTTTGTGCACGTTCGTCAGATCAAGACAAAACTTACGCCAACAGTACCGTATCGATTTTCTGATCTTGTCTGCCAAGTTTGGTCCGATTCCGAGACAGTTGATCGGATCGCCGTTTTTCGGGCTCCACGATCCGACTCAATTAGTGATTTTGTGCACGGCCTGCCGAAATCCAACTTTGGACATATGTTTGAGTTCGTATCGGAAAATCAGACCTATAGAAATATAGTTTGACGACTTTAGAGAATAAAGACTTTGGCACACTTTTCAGTGCAAAGCGGGTCCAACGGTGGATATCGTTTTGACCCAAAATTACTATTTTGCCCCTGTATCCAGAATTGGATTTAAGGACAGGAAATCCTAGCTAATTTGACTATTCTGAAAGTGTTGGTAATGTTTATTTCAGCATCCGAAGACTTTTGCATGTGGTGACTTTAGTGACTCATCTGAGTGGTTGTACTATCGATTTCACCAGCTAAGGACCTCAGGCAAGTGCACTTTTTGATTGCTTTCGATTCATAGTAGTCTTTCCATTTCATGTTTATACATATGCTATCTTGCTTGTTGACACGCTCATCACACGGAAATTAGTATCATGGATCTCTACTTATTATATTTTGTGAATATCATGTTTTCGTGTTTCATGACTTGTTCGAGTCCATGAGTACTAGCCGGGAGGGAAAATTCTTAGTAGACGTGTGAACTACCCCTTACCCATCTCCCGTGTCTTTCGTTGAGAATAGCAGCTGCACACGACACGTGCAGGGTGCCTGATTTATCCCTAGTCGTTCACATGTCGAAACTGATATTTTAAAACACATAGATAGTTGTCTTTTATTTGTTTTCTTGTTTTTTTCACCGCTTGCCATGACATCAGTTACTTTCTAGTTTTTATCTCACATATGTTATTTTCATGTCTTGTGAATTCTATTGTATTTTTGATTTATCGTCGGTTTATGTGCTTGTTCCATTCCTGACTGGAAACCAACATTTTTCAGGTTTAGCTGTGGCTTCACTTAGCATGGGGAGATACGGGTGTACTTGCAGGCAAAACCTAAAAATTAGATATAAGTGGTATCATTTTCATTAATTATAAGAACCTTGTATTTTTTTAAATATTGTAAAAGTAATCAATTTAGAAATATGAATGAGCAATAAATGTTATATTTTATGATTTTGAGCATCTTAGCCGTGACAGCATTCTACTACCGACTCTACGGCGTAGGCTGGCTTGGACACGTCTCGTATCCGAAAAGCGGGTGCAGGTCGTGACACAACAGCTATAGTTCCTGAACCTCGTCGTCGAACTTGACTCCTATCGAAGATAGCTGGTCAACCATGCCCTAAAAATCACTCAAGTGATCCGTAACAGACGCCTCATCTTTGTACCGTAGACCCATCATCGTCCGGATCAGGAACAACTTGTTTACCCCGGTCTTTTTTGCATACAAAGATTCCAGCTTATCCCATAATGTCTTCGCGTGCTCAATATTGGCAACGTGTTGTACACGTTCTCATTAACGAACTGCTTGATATATCCGCACACCTGTATGTGCTCGAATTTCCAGTCCTCCTCAGATTTATCAACTGGTCGCTCGGAAGCAAATACGGGCATGCAGCTTCTTGACAAACAACAAATCTTTCGTCTTGCTCGCCAATAATGATAGTTGGTGTCGTTCAGGTTCACCATGCGCACCGACTTTGCGTCCATCTCTCCTCTCTAGTTTTTCTATCAACTTTTGACACCCTTCTTAATTCTAGAACCTGGCTCTGATACCACTGTTGGAAAAAGCACGAAAACCTTTCCCAAAACTAGAGAGTACCTGCAAGAGAACCGAGCAATACAACGTACAAACCAAACACCAAACATAATCCACGCAGATACAGAGAATTTTTGACGTGGAAAACCCTTACGAGAAAAACCACGAGACGATCGAAGTCCAACCCTTGAGAAGCCTTCACTAATGAAATAAAGGAGTACATCCTCTACAAACTTCTTCCGATCTAATACGGATCCCCACAACACTTGGAAGTAATAATTGATTACAAGGCTACAAAGAACAAAGACGACGAGTAGAGATTACCCGAACATGATCCTTCTTCAAAAACGGCCTTCAATCCTCTTTCTTCTTTCCCAAAGTTGCAATGGCACTCTTGCCTCTTTTCTTTCTATTTTTTTTAATGTTGTATTGTGATTAGGGTTAGGAAAAACCATGTATAAATCCCATAATCCATAGCAAAACTTGGACCGTATGATACGATCAAATGGTATAAAAATACCCTGAAAGCCTCAGTCCGTTGACATAGAGTTCGGCCAGAACTCTGTGTTTTCGTGACAGAACGATTTTGGAACCAAGAGGGCAGAGTTCGGCCCGAACTCTGCCTCCCCCGTTCCAGAATGTACTCTGGTAGCTCCTGAGTTTCTTCTTCGTCTTCGAATGGCCTCGTCACCTCCTCGAGCTTCTCTGACACACCGACGGCGCTCATCGCACTTCGGGGTCTTCTCCACATATGTTAGGAATCCCACCCACTCCAACAAAAGTAAACCTTTGCTTGTCAATGATTGTGTAGCTTTTGTTAGTGTAGATAGAGAAGGAAGTTTTTTTTTAAGAAAATACAGAAAATTTACTGTACAATAAATTTTTTAATATAAATTACTAAAAACGATAAAAGTTATAAAAATTTAGGTAAACGATAAGATCCGACAGACGTACTGTCGGAATTTGGAGTGATGCCCAAATTTTGATAGACGGTCTATCGGAAATTGGGGAAGCCCAATTTCTGACAGACGGACTGTCGAAATTTGGACATCACCCCAAATTCCGACAGTCCATCTGTCAGAAATCTACCCTCCGGTTCGAGCTTTAGCGGTTCAGTAGTTCGGGTTGTTTGAATTCGGTTCGTAAGGCTTATTCAAAGGGTTGGTTGGTTGGTAGGTGGGAAGTAAAGTGTTGGGTTGTTGGGGAGAGTAAAGTTGTTGCTGTGAAGCCGAGAAGGAGAAGGAGAAGAAGAAGTAAGAAGAACTAAAAGAAGAGGAGGAGGAAGAAAGAGAAGAAGAAGAAGAAATTCAGTGGTAATTTTTTTTCTGATATTGTATCCTAATGTTCATTCTTGTATCCTAATGTTCATCCTTGTATCCTAAACACTAATGTTGATATTCTCATATTTTTCTAGGACACTAATGTTCATCCTAATATTTTTCTAGGACACTAATGTTCATCCTATTTCTCATATTTTTCTAGGACACTAATGTTGATATTACATAAACACTAATTCATCCTTGTATTCTAACACTTATTTTGAACCACTATCAAATTCCTACGAGTTTAATGTTCATTGATAGTATCATTTTCTATATAATTGTAGGTATTTTAATTATTTCTAAAAATAACAGCCACTATCAATGAAACCTACATTTTTAAAATTACATTTGGGTGTAATTTTCTATAAAATTGTGTGTCATTTTATATATACCACTGATAACAACCACTAATGTTCATTGATTATTAGTGTTCTATAGCTCTAATATTCATTGATATCTACAATTAGTGTTCATAGTTGTGTAATATCAATAAAATTTAGTGTTAGGATATAAGGACGTAAACACTAATTGTGTGTCATAAACACTAATGTTATTTTTAGAAATAATTAATGAACCTACAATTTTATAGAAAATAACAACCACTAATGTTCATTGATTCAATTTTATAGAAAATAACAACCACTAAATATGCATTTTGACAACCATCTTTTTACAGATGGCTACCCAAAACGATGGTCATATACCAGGGGGCCAACTACATAATTGATTAAGCAGCAACGCGAGTCGCACATATGTAGTCTGATATTTACTAGAGAGGTATATATAATTTTAATTGTGTTAGTCAATAAAATTTTCATTTTATATGTTTAGTAAAATAGTTTGTATGTTTTATATATAGCTATGAGATTATAAAAGGGAAGTGCGGTGTCGAGAACACAATACATGGCGCTATGAGGGCCAACTTGGTTTCTGGAAATTGACTAGTGACCAAGAAGCTTTATTGCACGTATTTAGTTTTCATTACCTTGATCAAACGTTTTCTACGTCATGATAGAGATTGATTCTGAGTCTAGTGGAGCGCTGGTGGCCCGGACGAAATATGTTCCAGCTACCTTTTGGAAAAATGTCTATTGTGCTTAAAGATGTTACAAATATTTTAGGTCTACCTATCACAGGTGAACCTATAATATTTGATGTAACCTCCGTTAATTGATTTCTTAAATTCTTATTTTATTTTTTTATTTCGTAGTTTTCAAAACTTCAATTTCTAAATCTCAAAGCGTGCAAATTCTAATTTTTGGAGAAACAAATTTGACCGTGATTGCTATCGGTCCTTGTTGGCTTTGGTTACTATTTTAAGCAATTTTGTCCTATTGAAATTTTCCTGTCATTTTTTTGAATCAATAAGTTTTAATTATTGTTCTATATGGAAAACGTTTATTGAATTTCAAAATTTCAAATATATTATTTACTAAATAAATGATTGTTAAATATTTAAATAATTAAGTGAATAAATTAGTATTATTTTATTAATTAGAAAAATCTCGACTAAATTGTAATTAGCCATTTGTTAATTAGCCGTAATTAGTAGTTAATTAATTTATAGCTAATATATTTAGTGCTAATTAAATCAACCAATAGAAATAATGTTATGATTAGCAGTTAGTAGTTAGTATGTTAGTTTCCACTATTTATTCCTAATTTCTATTACATTTTACATTTTTAGGGTTTTCCCCAACCTACCCTATATATAGGCCCTCTTCCCAATGCTACAAGAAACAAATCCCCAAAACCTAAAAAAAATTCCAACAGCCGCCACCCTACCATTCCAATCCATTCCCGGCCGGCCATCCCGACTCCCTAATTTCGATCATCCTCCTTCCAGATCTCGACTTCACGACCACATCCACCACCATCACTATTTTCGGCCATCCCCTGGCCGATGCAACGCTGCCACCACCGCCGTCTCGGACCACCACTGCCCCACCATCATCACCAGAACCATCCATCCTTCGACCAACAAACAGTCGCCACCACCACCGTAGTTACCCTTCGCCACCACCGCCACCATCTGATCCACCTCCTTCCGACCACCCATTCCGGCCGCTCCCATATCGAGCCACCACCAGCCCCCAAATCGCCATAGCCGCCACCATCACCACCAATAACCACCGCCACCATCCACAAATAGAGAGAGAGAGGGAGAGAGAACCTAGCCCACCCCGCGTTCTCCTCGTCGGCCCGGGTGAGCTCCGCCTGACCGGATCCCCTCCATTGCGCTCAGCCACCCCACCGCCAGCCAGATCCGGTAGACCCGCGCACACCGGCCTCGTCTCGACCTCGCGCCGCCTGGCCGCACGTTGGACCGCCGCGCACCCATCTGCAGCTCGTCTGCCGGAGCCCCTCCTATCGGCGCTGCTCCCGCCGGAACCCCCGCCGACCGAACCCCTTGTGAGCCCCTTCTCTCAGCATAAATTTCGTAGTTAATTGTTGGGGACAGAGCCCCCCCTGACCGATTAGTTATATATATAATAGTTTATATATTATCTTATATAATAGTTATTATATGTTAGTTTATATAATGGTTATTATATATTAGTTTATATAATTGTTAATATATATTAGTTTATAAATTTGTTAATATAATATTTTGTATAATAGTTTATATATAATGTATATCAGTTTTTATATAATATATATTAGTTTACATATAATGTATATTATTTTTATTATTATTATTATTATTATTAAATTCTTGCTGGTATTGTTCTAATTAATAATTAGGATTCTTAAGATTAATAATACCATTAATAGGTTTTGGGCCATAATATGTGTATATGAATATGGTGTATACATGTATATAATGTATTTGCATTGTACTTTATTATTAGTTTTATCGTTACTAGAAGTATTGCTTATTTGATATTATATAAAAATATATAATAATATTTCTAAAATATTAATAGTAAGTTTTGACCTAAATTATTAGTTAATTATTCATTATTGATATTTGTCCAAAGTGTAAGTTTTACTAATATAATTATAAATATATTAATACTAGAATGTTTTCCCTTATTATTAATTAATATCAAAATATCTCGATTAATATAATATCTATTCTTCCTAATTTATTATAAACAATTTTTGGATAATTTTGTATAGTTAATCTTTGCCCTAAATTTATATTTGACAAAATAGGAATATTCGTACAGAATTGATTTTCTGGGTTTTTGAAATATTATCTAAAATATGTTGATTAATACAGATATAGTTTTTAACATTATAAGGATTTCCAAAAAATTTATTATATGTATTTAATTATATTTTTCTGAAATCATAAATCGTGACTATGATAGTCATTTTCTATTTCTTGATTGATTATCGTACCAAACCCTGATTTTAGACTTTTATATACCAACTAGGCTATTTGGACTATTTTGGACTCATTGGGACTGCCCGTGTCGTCGTCTGGGACCCTCTGTAGAGCATAGCATTGTACCTACTTCATGTCGCGTATGTTGACTCTAATCAATCGAGACGAGTACATTCTCTGATCATTTCATATCCTGTTAGAAGTATTTTCCTGCTTTAGATTACTTTACTTGATGCTGTCACGTTGGTAACAAGGATTAGTACTATATGGATCCCTTCTTGAGATGTTATCCCCTTAGGGAGCATCGTATACTACATGTTTTGTGTGTTTCACTTACGTGATGTATCACTATGCTTCACGGTTCATTGATCACTTGTGACATGTACTCTCATGATCACAGAGTCTTCCGTGAATCACCCATTTATGGGCATTCCCAGAATCACCCATTTATGGGCCTACCATGTATCACCCCTTGTGGGCCATTGCATGGAATCATAACATAACCTGACTGGATCCTTGTGTATTGATTGGGGGTACGGGGGAGTAGAAGTAGACATGTGAATAATATCCAAGTAGTATAGTTCCCAGAATCACTCCATAGTATAGTTTCCAGAATCTCCTATGCCATTTACATGTCTATATTGTACTCTAACTCTCTAGCCACTGATAGTTCTCTATTTATAGTAGATATTTCTATTACAGTTTTCTCTCTGTTTACATTCTGTACTTTTTTTAGTTTTCTGTATCTTATTCTCTAGTATGTTTATGTTTATATTTCTAGTCTGTTATGATTTGTTGAGATGTACTGTACTCGCTCCTATCCTGACTGGACCTGTTGATAAATTTTACAGATAGATTGGAGGTTGCCAGCTAGCCTAGAGGAGACACATTAGAGGTTGTTTAGATAGTTATCTCAGTTGTCTTGAGTTGCATTTACTTTATGGATTACTGTATTTGAGATTTGAGGTATTTTCTGGGTTTGTGTATCTTAGACACTTAGACTTTTATCTGCGGTCTCTCTTTGTGGATTTTATGTTTTATTTATCTTCTATCATGCTCTATCTTAGATGTGATTGAGACTGTATTTGCTATGTCACTTCCATTCGGAGTGTATATACTGTACAGGTACCTTTATATTATTAGATGTTTGACCTAGGACAGCGTTCTACCGCCGACACTGCGGTGTAGGCTGGACGTACCCACGTCTCGTGCCCTTACTCTAGGGTGCGGGTCGTGACACGTTTTTAGTGGTGGCCCATACAGGTCGAGTTTGTGTAGGGGTATTCGAACTAGAGTATCACTACAGCCTGCAGTAGGATTAGGATATATTTTTGAAGGTACTCTATCACAGTTAGGATCTCTTGAGAGATTCCCGGGACGACCCTTGAGAATCTTATTTTAACTTCGATTTGAAAACTCTTCTTCCCTTGATTTGATTTATCTTTACTTTCTGTTGTTGAACTTGGTTTTGATGGATTATTGTTGAATTTGAGTTTGTATTTACTGATTTTGATTATATTTGTTGAATTTTGAATCTTGATGTTAGCAGTTGCATCCGGGTTTGTATTTATATGATTTGATGGATTTTTGTTTATTTTTGAATCTTGATGTTCGTTGATAAATTTGATTTTTTGGGTATCCATTGTTGATTTAATTTAATTTTTGTCAAGATGAAATTATATGGGTTATGTCATCTAAGTTATGGAATCTAGTCTTCTATAGTCACATTAGCCGGCATGGTGAGGACATATAGTCTGATTTTGGATATATTTCTCGGGTGTGGAAATTTAAGGTTTTCGCAGCCAAGCTAGCGGTATCGCGAAAATTTTAAATACCATGATTCTAGTGGTATGTGCCTTAATCAAGGACTCTGTGATTATCGTAGCCTTGCTTACTAGTATGACAAAAATTTAGAGTACCATGATTTTGGATAGACGTATATGATTATCAGATTGTACCTTAAAAACTTTTGAACATGTTTTCTCTACTTTTGTTCAGTCTTTCAGAAAAAGAATTATTGGTTGTTTTGTTTTGCTTCTCATTATTTAACTTAGGAGTAGGAGTAGGAGTAGGAGTAGCTTTAGCTGTTATTATAAACCATTGTGTAACTTATTGCTATGAATTTCTTCATAATACAATGAATCGATGATTTTTGCTAAGACCTTATCTTGGATTTGATATTATAGTTCTGGTTTCAAATGGTTCCCTCTTTTAAACAGATAAGCAGAACATATTCTTTTATCATTTCTTTTTCTGCCAATATTTTATTACCATCATTCCTTATCTTATATAACTGTCCTGATTACATCAATTTTCTGTCTCGTATCTAATTCTTTCAGCTATACCTTGAAACCCTTGAATCTTCATATCTTTTTACCTAAGAAATGTTGAGGAAGTGACGTAAATCATCTAGTTTGAAAATGGCAATTTGGTTATCACATGATGATTTTATAGGAAATCAAAATATTGGATGTCAATTTTTTTTTTTGAGATGGGGATGTGGTAAAGGTTTAGAATAAAACCGAGAGATAAATTTTATCAATTTAGAAATAATCACAGAAAATTTTGGTTATGAATAATACATAGATGTATTTCATAACTAATGAGGATATTCGAGGTCAACTTAGTTTTGAGAACTTAGAAAATCTTGGTTATTGATTTCTGGGAACTTTTACTCTGAGGCTATGTAAAAATTTAGTAATAGAAAAGAGAATTTAATTGTATTCAATGATTATACGAAATTGAACTAGATATTGTAAAAGGGTAACTAGAGACAGAGAGAACACAAGGAATTTTAAGTTATAGGAATTATTTTTTGATGATTGGGGAAAATTATAGAATTCAAAAAGGATAATATTTGAAGGTGAACGTTGAAGAAATATGAAGGTTGATTTATAAATAAGAATAAATTTTGTATGACATAGTGGTGTTAGAATTGAGTAAATACGAGACTGAATTTAAACAAGACTAAGGATTTCATAAACTGGATTTAGAGATTTCAGATCTAAATTAGGACGAGGTGAAAGAAATTGGAAATTTGATTAAATGAATAAGTGTTGATACATAAATAAGAGGGGTATGCTTCGTGGAAAATATTTTAGAAGTTTGGAATATTGTCTATGGTGATCATGGTAAAGGTTTAGATGACTGAAGGTTATAAAATTTTGATGATAGTCATATAAGGGTTGATTTTATATTGGGGCTTGTGAGACAGAAACATGATTGGCAAATGATAAACTGATAGTATCAGAGAAAGATGATTAACTTGACTTTCGCATGAAATCTTTCCTGTTTTTCCCTTAAAGGTTTTTAACATCATTGAATCCTAGCTTCCTTAATCACGACCAAATCGACTTCGATCATCTTTTCTTATCATATTAATATCTTGGGTTATAGTCAATTGAATTAAATTAAATATGACCTGAATCTCCATCCTTGTATGCTTGTGCTCAGACTTCGATGAACCTGTCCTCCATATTGCCCAAATCTTGGTTTCCAAAATTGATCAACTTAGATCGTATCGAGACTAAATATTCTTAGTATATACTGTGATTAGATGCTATTGACATTCGTTCTTTAAACATCTGATTTTGATTTTCTTTGAGTACTACCCTTTATCGTACCAATAGTCTTGACCCTTGACCGTACTCAGTTTATTTGAATTCCATTGCGACCTGGATCTCTATCATATGTTGCTCGTGCTCAAAAATCTCGATTTCAAATTTTTTCGAACCTAAATTTAAATATTGATTAGCCTTATTCTTCATTGTGTCAATATTTTAATTTTGATCGCAATTAAACTTTGATACCCATATCACTCGTACATAAAACTCTGATTTATTCTTGAAAAGGACTAAGTTCTGTTCCAATTCCGATTTAGCTTCATACTATCCTTGATTATATCGAATTTCATGCTTGATCGTGCCTAGGCTACTACGATGCTCTTTATCATATTTAAATACTATTTGACCAAGGTTAAACTGACTTTATCTTCGATCGTGTCGAACTAACGATTATGATCATGTTCGGATTTTAACACTAGTATCCAAACTCTTTTTTGACCATGATTTACTTCCTGATTATATCTAAACTTCTTGTGATTAGTCGTGCCTAGATGACCTGACATGACTAGACGACCATGAATTCCATGATCGTGATTTTAACGACCATGACTATCGTACCGATTTTGCCTCTAAATTGTGCTTGAAAATTTTGGTCCTTGATCACGACTAACCGATTGATTATGAACTTCTCATAAAATTGAGTGATCATATCCGAATAATTTTTCCATTGTGCCTAAAACAACCTTGATACCCGGTCACAACTATATGATTGGTTAGTCGTGCCGGAACCTGGACTTTGGGTATGTCTGAACCAATTTCTGCTCTTACCATAAATTCGATTCTATAGATACCGTACTTAGGGTTCCATTCCTAAAGAATACCCAAGTTTTGGTTTTGTAGTTAAATCTTGAATCGTGCCAAAACCTAGATCAATTCTAAATTTTTAAATCACGTTCGAACTCAGATCCTATTTCATGACCTAATTCATCATGCTCATTAGACTTTCGATCATGACAAAATCACTAGTCGTGCCTAAGTCAATTTGAAATTTATTTTCTTGATCGTGCTTATACGACCTAGAGTCCGATTTTCATCAAATCTAACTACCGATCGTTCTATACTTGGATTTCGTTCTCCATTCGTTTCTCTTAGCCGTAATTAAGATCATGACTAAATAACCTGAAATTATTCCTAATTTGTTTCTAAACAATGATGACCATTCTATGATTCTATCGTGCCAAATCAATAGTCGTGCCCAAACAATTTCACGTTGATTATCTTGATCGTGCCATGGTCGTTGCCTTTTGATCGTATCTGAGTTATTGTCTAATTTCTATCATGTTTTCACTCCCTTGCCAAACTTTAATTTTGAGGACAAAATTTCTTTAAGGAGGGTAGATTTGTAACCTCCGTTAATTGATTTCTTAAATTCTTCTTTTATTTTATTTTATTTCGTATTTTTTAAAACTTTGAATTTTCTAAATCTCGAAAAGCGTGCAAATTCTAATTTTTTGGAAAACAAATTTGACCGTGATTGCTATCGGTCCTTATTGGCTTTGGTTTACTATTTTAAGCGATTTTGTCCTATTGAAATTTTTTTATCATTTTTCTTGAATCAATAAGTTTTAATTATTGTTCTATATGGAAAACGTTTATTGAATTTCGAAATTTCAAAATATATTATTTACTAAATAAATGATTGTTCAATATTTTTAGATAATTAAGTGAATAAATTAGTATTATTTTATTAATTAGAAAAATCTCGGCTAAATTGTAATTAGCCATTTGTTAATTAGCTGTAATTAGTAATTAATTAATTTATAGCTAATATATTTAGTGCTAATTAAATCAACCAATAGAAATAATGTTATGATTAGCAGTTAGTAGTTAGTATGTTAGTTTCCACTATTTATTCCTAATTTCTATTACATTTTATATTTTTAGGGTTTTTCCCAACCTACCCTATATATAGGCCCTCTTTCCAATGCTACAAGGAACAAATCCCCAAAACCTAAAAAAAAAATTCCTACAGCCGCCACCCTACAATTCCAATCCATTCCCGGCCGGCCATCCCGACTCCTTAATTCCGATCATCCCCCTTCCAGATCTCGACTTCACGACCACATCCACCACCATCACTATTTCCGGCCGTCCCCTGGCCGATGCAACGCTACCACCACCGCCGTCCCGGACCACCACTGCCCCCACCATCATCACCAGAACCATCCATCCTTTCGACCAACAAACAGCAGCCACCACCACCGTAGTCACCCTTTGCCACCACCGCCACCATCAGATCCACCTCCTTTCGACCACCCATTCCGGCCGCCTCCCATATCGAGCCACCACCAGCCCCTAAATTGCCATAGCCGCCACCATCACCACCAATAACCACCCCACCATCCACAAATAGAGAGAGAGAGGGAGAGAGAACCTGGCGCCGCCCCGTGTTCTCCCATCGCCGCCCTGGGTGAGCTCCGCCTGACCGGATCCCCTGCTCCGTGCTCCGCCACCCCACCGCCGGCCAAATTCGGTAGACCCGCGCCCACCGGCCTCGTCTCGACCTCGCGCCGCCTGGCCGCACGTTGGACCGCCGCACGCCCATCTGCAGCTCGCCCGCCGGAGCCCCTCCTGCCGGCGCTGCTCCCGCCGGAACCCCTGTGGTGGCCCATGCAGGTCAAGATAAATTGTTTGGTTACTTTACCGTACCAAGCAAGCCTGCGTATAGGATTAGAAGTCTAGGATCTCATCCACATACTTGACCTCCTTCCTCGATTCCATATTCGAACTACAGTTCGACTCATCGATTGCATCTTGCTTGGTTCCTCCTATCATTATTCTTATCTTCCCTTCATGCTTATAGAGATTGACCCTACTAGTTAGATGTTCCAAACACCCTTAGCTTAATTCTGTAAGTTGGGTAGAATACCCCACGACTTGGCACACCCTTGACCATTAAGGGAATACAAATAGTATTATCTAGACCATAGAGACTAGAGGAATTTAACCCATTTGGTCAACCAAGTCTTGGTCAATAAAACCGCAGAATGATAGTATAGGAATAAACAAGACTTAGAATCTCACGACTCTTAGACTATTCATATTGGTTCTTATTTCATGTACCCTCGTGCCTATGTTTTACTATCTAGAATAATGATGCTAATATAGCCTAGTATTTGCAAGCTAATTCTTTATCGAGCTTGATCAAGGCATATGCTATGGAGTGGCCACTCACTAACATATTGTCTAATCAGAACCAGTGCATGATGGTCTGATCTACCGAGTGCACTTTGGTTCGCCTTTTTCATATATCAATCTACGTGGATGGATGTAGTTGAACTTTCTCCTTAGAATTTCATCCACGGCTGCCTTGAAATTTTTTTTGAAATTATTCGGTCGTCTTTGAACCACGTTTTCGTATTCGATAATATCGTCTTTTGAACTCTCTATTGTTTTCGCCTTCACCCATTTTAGAATAACGAAGGCAGTATACTAGAACTTCCTCTAGCCTCCCTATCGAATAGGACCATTACCACTCAAAGTTGCTATACCTTCGTCCTAAACTACTCGTCCTTCTTTTCGGCCCTACTATGACTCTCATTCACTACCCACGACCGTACTCGTATTATTTTTCTATGATCTAAATCGCAATTTCTTGCGACATGATTTTGTTGAGCCTTATAATTGATTGTTCCCCACCGATACCCCCTTATGTCTTCTCACCCCCTGCAAATTCTTAATTTCGAGGACGAAATTCTTTTAAGTTGGGTAGGATGTAAAGCCCCTAAATTTCTACTATATTTTATCGATTTTGGTACTGATTTAAAATTTTTGTATTGTACGTCGCATTGTCGTATTGTATGTTGTGCACAAAAGACGTATTTCGTAATTTCTCGACGAATGCGAATATGTGCGAGCGTACATATTTTTAGAAAAAAAATGTTTTCTTTATATTTTATAGTTTCAAAATAATATATAGTAATTACATTTATTTACTTAAAATTTGTGAAAAGCGTCGCATCAAAATTTCAAAAATAATTTATTATTTTTATAAAAAAAGTTTTTATTTTATTTTAACTTAAGAAATGATATTCTTTTTTTATTTTTATAATGTTCTATCATATGCGAAGTACGTGAAATTTAATTCGTGTATATTTTATTTTTCGAAGGCTAATTGTATTTATTTACGTTAACAAGTATTTTAATTGAATAATTGTTTAGATTTTTGAAATTTTATTTATTATTATTTTTAGAAAAGGTATTTTAAATTTATTGTGGTAATTTAAAATTGGATTAGATTTTATTTAATTTAAATAAGTTTAATTTAAAGATTGGAATCATCTATTTTGGATTTGAAATTTTCTAGAATTAATTGAGTTGGATTTGAATTTGGATTTAAATTTATATTTGCTATATAAAGGCTTAGTTTAAATTGATTTAAATCAAATAATAATTATCTACTAGTTTTTAAATATTCCTAGTCCTTATCCAACTGGAAATTCCTACATCCTATAAATAGGCAGGTACTACTCCAAATTTTTATTATTCATTAATCCTCCAAAATATTTTCTCCACCACCACCCGACCACAAACCCCCATAATCACCATCACCAGCCATTGCCACCGCGGCCGGCCACCACTGCGACCGTCCGCAGCCACCAAAACCCAAAACCCCCCAAAAATTAAATACCACCACCGCCTTACCTGTCGTCCGTCGCATCCTCGCCATAGTCGCCGGGGCCGCAACTGCGCCACCGACCACAGCTGGTGTCGCCCAACCTGCGCGATCGTTGTCGCCGTGCCACGCCGGAGCGTCCCTCCGTCGACCGCACCAGCGTGGACCCTGCCGCGTCTCTCCTCCTCCACCCGACCGCTGTCGATTCTCTAAACCCCTGCATCCGCCGGCCGTGCCCAGCCGCTGCCTGGCGCATCGACCACTGTTGCCGATCTCCCTTTCCCGATGAGGAACCATCACGACCGCCCTAGATTCGTCGGCCGTCGAGCCTCCGGCACCCCGACAACCCCGAGCGCCCTTCCTCCGCAGCCCCGTCGCCCCTCTCCCTCTCTCTCTGCTCTCTCACTCTCTCTCTCCCTCTTCTCTTCCCTCTCAAGCATTCCCATCATTTCCCCCTCTCGTGATTCTCTTTCTTTCCCTTTTCCCTTTCTGTTCTCACCAACCCCATTTATTTTGTTTTTTTTTACTTTCTGATCCTCTCACTTCACAATAGAGATTGGACCTCCCTCTTCACGAGAGAACAATAAAGTATGTTCTATGCTTTTTTTCTTCTTATTATTATTACTAGTATTAGTATTATTACTATTATATTTTCTATTATAAAAAGGATAAAAAAAAGAAAAGAAAAGAAAAGATGTGTTGATATTTTGTTATAGTTGCATTGTTATTGTTTTGATACAGTAAAAATATTTTATTATTACAACTATTATGTACTTTCTATCTGTTATTATTAGTATATTCTCTTAGTATGTAAGGGGTGTATATACCAAATAGGTACATATACCATGATTTAGTATAAATATTTATTAAAAATTTTGATATTATTTTGGTTAATTACTAATTATTATTATTTAGAGTTTATTATTACTTTGAAAGTGATCAATAGTTTTTTTTATAAATATTTTGGGCTTTAATAAATTTTATTGTTTAAGTATTTCACCTGGACTTTTGAGTTTATAAATATACTGATAGGCTTAGCCCTATATATATGGATTTTGAAACCTTGAAGATACAATTATATTATTTATTTTTAGGTTTTCAAAGTACTTATCTAACTATATTGACTAATAAAATATATAATTTTCAAGTATTTACGTACAATTATTTTTCAAGTATTATAAATAGTTTTTTAAAATCGTATACGTATTATTTACCCAATTTCGTTTGATTATCCATCTGTCCATGATTAAACACATTACTCATATTCCCTCGCCAATTCTGGACTTCTTTATGATGACCCTAGCCTACTTGACCATTCTGGACCCAATGGAACTGTCCGTGCCACCATCAGAGGACACCTTGCATCGTTGTTACACCGAGGTCGCAGTTCGTGCCACCTTGATCATCGCAGCACACCAAGCGACCTACCAAGCAAGTATACCTTGCTAATTAACTGTCAAATTATTTATTTTCTGTATTATTTATTTTGTTTCATATTGTTAGTTTCCTTTGTTATAAACTGCGCGTCCAAGCCACACTTGGGTGCAAGCGACTTTATTAGTCGTATTATTTTATTATATGCATGTTAACTTAGTTGTAGTGGACTACCCTCATATTGTGGGATATTTTTATATCTCTGCTAGCCATGACACTTATACTACACGGTTTAAGGCATTTTATTAGGGGCACGACTTATTGACTAGCTATCTCTAAAGTCGTGTGACGGTAGATGATCGTAACTGCTATGATTAGGGTTTTAGAGACTCAAGCAGTTACAAAACTGGACGAGCCATGGACATGACTTGAACAGTGTGGAAAATATTGGGGGAGGACAGTCGCTAGTGCGTATGGGAAGCCAAACAGGTAAACCACAGTCTCCGGATGGAACTGTGGCAATTTATTTGCAGATACCCTCTGATATTTTGGATGTTACTGCTGGATACAGATGACTGGATGCCAGTTACGTACACATAGCCTAAAATTCCACCCATGCGCATGAAAGTTGTCCTCTAAATTGCACATTAGGCGGTTAGAATCTCCTTTTGCATATTTGTGTCTAGGATAGTCTTTTTATGTTATTTTATTATTCTGACAGTTCATATTAGCTTGTTCTTCCTGTATCATGCTACGTCCGTCTGAGGACCTGGTTTTTTCCCAGGTGTGTGTTCATGTCTTCCGCAGGTATTCTAGTCAAGGCCGCGATTCTCTCCATTCTTTCGAAGACGATTGCGCTTGGTTCGTCTTGCTATTTTATCGATCGATTTCTTGTACATTTCTTTCATTGAGATAGTTGGTAGTGGACTTTGTCTCCGCCCAACGATTGTATCATAAATATTCAAGTCCATTTTTTATATTATTATTCTTTTCATTGTGGATGAGATTTAGTTTGTCTTGGATTACTACATTTTACAGCTTATATATTTATACGAGGCCTACGTACTTCGTATGAATACAGCTGGCATGTCTATGTACTTAGTCCTACGTATATTGGGACTGGGGCGTTACAACCCCCGCCGACCGAACCCCTTGTGAGCCCCTTCTCTCAGCATAAATTTCGTATTTAATTGTTGGGGACAGAGCCCCCCCCCCCCCCCCGACCGATTAGTTATATATATAATAGTTTATATATTATCTTATATAATAGTTATTATATATTAGTTTATATAATGGTTATTATATATTAGTTTATATAATTGTTAATATATATTAGTTTATAAATTTGTTAATATAATATTTTGTATAATAGTTTATATATAGTGTATATCAGTTTTTATATAATATATATTAGTTTACATATAATGTATATTATTTTTATTATTATTATTATTAAATTCTTGCTGCTATTGTTCTAATTAATAATTAGGATTCTTAAGATTAATAATTACCATTAATAGGTTTTGGGCCATAATATGTGTATATGAGTATGGTGTATACATGTATATAATGTATATGCATTGTACTTTATTATTAGTTTTATCGTTACTAGTAGTATTGCTTATTTGATATTATATAAAAATATATAATAATATTTCTAAAATATTAATAGTAAGTTTTGACCTAAATTATTAGTTAATTATTCATTATTGATATTTGTCCAAAGTGTAAGTTTTACTAATATAATTATAAATATATTGATAGTAGAATGTTTTCCCTTATTATTAACTAATATCAAAATATCTCGATTAATATAATATATATTCTTCCTAATTTATTATAAACAATTTTTGGATAATTTTGTATAGTAAATCTTTTCCTTAAATTCATATTTGACAAAATAGGAATATTCGTACAGAATTGATTTTCTGGGTTTTGAAATATTATCTAAAATATGTTGATTAATACAAATAAAGTTTTTAACATTATAAGGATTTCCAAAAAAATTTATTATATGTATTTAATTATATTTTTCTGAAATCATAAATCGTGACTATGATAGTCATTTTCTATTTCTTGATTGATTATCGTACCAAACCCTGATTTTAGACTTTTATATACCAACTAGGCTATTTGGACTATTCTGGACTCATTGGGACTGTCCGTGTCATCGTCTGGGACCCTCTGTAGAGTATAGCATTGTACCTACTTCGTGTCATGCACGTCGACTCAAATCAATCAAGGCGAGTACATTCTCTGATCATTTCATATCCTGTTAGAAGTATTTTTCCTGCTTTAGATTACTTTACTTGATGCTGTCACGTTGGTAACACGGATTAGTACTATATGGATCCCTTCTTGAGATGTTATCCCCTCAGGGAGCATCGTATACTACATGTTCTGTGCGTTTCACTTACATGGTGTATCACTATGCTTTACGGTTCATTGATCACTTGTGACATGTACTCTCATGATCACAGAGTCTTCCTTGAATCACCCATTTATGGGCATTCCCAGAATCACCTATTTATGGGCCTACCATGTATCACCCCTTGTGGGCCGTTGCATGGAATCATAACATAACCTGACTGGATTCTTGTGTATTGATTGGGGGTACGGGGGAGTAGAAGTAGACATGTGAATAATATCCAAGTAGTGTAGTTCCCAGAATTACTCCATAGTATAGTTCCCAGAATCTCCTATGCCATTTACGTGTCTATATTGTACTATGACTCACTACCCACTGATAGTTCTCTATTTATAGTAGATATTTCTATTACAATTCTCTCTCTGTTTACATTCTGTACTTTCTTTCAGTTTTCTGTATCTTACTCTCTAGTATGTTTATATTTCTAGCCTGTTATGATTTGTTGAGATGTACTGTACTCGCTCCTGTCCTGACTGGACCTGTTGATAAATTTTACAGATAGCTTGGAGGTTGCCTGCTAGCCTAGAGGAGACACATTAGAGGTTGTTTAGATAGTTATCTCAGTTGTCTTGAGTTGCATTTACTTTATGGATTACTATATTTGAGATTTGAGGTATTTTCTGGGTTTGTGTTTCTTAGACACTTAGACTTCTATCTGCGGTATCTCTTTGTGGATTTCATGTTTTATCTATCTTCTATCATGCTCTATCTTACATGTGATTGAGATTGTATTTGCTATGTCACCTTCATTCGGAGTGTATATACTGTATAGGTACCTTTATATTGTTAGATGTTTGACCTAGGACAGCGTTCTACCGTCGATACTGCGGCGTAGGCTGGACGTACCCACGCCTCGTGCCCTTACTCTAGGGTGCGGGTCGTGACATTTGATGAGCAATTTTCTGCTGAGACATCGATCACGACCTACCTAGGTGTGGAGGCACCAAAATTAAAAGGCAAAGGCCTAGTGTCGTATATATGGCTCCGTCAGAATTTTATGCACATAGATCGTATCGGTGACCAAGAAATATCAGTTGATGAGGAACGGGCATGTATTACATTTGTGGTTAATATTTGTGCACATAGATTATATATCAATTTAGTTTAGCTAATATAATATTTTTCATATTATGTTCAGGTCATTGCATGCACTAGAGCCTATTTACTAGGCCTTATTAATGCTTTTTGTTTCCCGACGCATCGGATATGGTAAATTTACGGTTTCTATTATTTCTGAATGATTTGACGGAACCGACGAGTCATGCGTAGGGAGCGTCAATGCCGACATATCTATACAGTGCTATGTCAGACTTTGTGCAGTTCCATTCAAAGGACAAATTGATGAAAAATTTAAATGGATGTGCTACATTGATTCATGTACGAAAATTATTTGAATTTGGTATATATTTAAAATTTGTTATATATTTAAAATTTGTACACTTATATCATATATTTTTTAGGTTTGGTTCTACGAGCATTTTTCTATCGGTAGGCCACTTTCCCTTATCAGTAGCGACGCACATGTATTTCCGGTCGCTTTACGGTGGATTACTGATGCGGTAGATCCCGCACACTGTGTTTACTCGGTTGTCTCGATATATCGGGGCCAATTTGATTCACTACAGATTTCAGAGGTAAATAAAAGTCACCATTCTATATCTATTTAGTATATTATGTTTTATTTCCTTATAATTATTTGTCAAAAAATAGGTTCAAATGGTGCATTATTCTATTAATCCTTATCCTTCTGAGATAGAACGAACAACATATGAATTAAGTCTCCATAGGTTTTACATAATATACCATGGAGACATAATGTATCATCCAGCTGATCGAGTTATGCGTCAATTCGGTATGAAACAACATATACCCGAAGACCCGCCTCACTACAATCGTGGTAGAGGAAGTGCAACCGTAAGAGCCCACAAATTAATTCCTGCTTGGAATTCCAGACTAGAGACGCATAACATCTCACATTTGTCTCAGAACATAGCTACTATGGAGGACTGTAAGTTATTTTAAAGTTAATATTTTTGCCACATTTTTCTCATAACATCTCACATATTTCGTATATGCAACAGTATACGGGGATTTTGTATATAGATCTTGGTGGGGATCTCCAGTTATAAGCAACAGACGTTACATATATCAGGAGCCTCGATTCGAGCATAGAGCTATAGGTGATTCTACTCTGCGTGGATTTTATCAACATATAATAAGAACTGATGTAAGTAATTATTTTTAGTTTACAATATTTTGGATTACAATGTTTTAGCTTGCATAAGAACTAAAATAAAGTGTTATTATTTTAGGTTCCAGCTTTGGAGCAAGCATGTGATAATCCAGATCCTGAAGTATTGAGAACGACAGTAAGAAACTTTCTGGACTGGGTGAAAGCGGAGCCGGAGCCTCCGAACCCTCCGCTACATATTCTGTAAGATTATCCTGTAGGCATTATTAGCCAACGTCAACCACTTTCCCGCTGGGTTAGGCACCATGTCACCCAACCGTTCCCCGATAGTCCGCCCCAGCAAGCTGACGAGATCCCGTCTCAGCAAGCTGACGAGGTCCCGCCTCAGCAAGCTGGCCAGGGGACTTCCCAGTGGGCTGGCCAGGGGACTTTCCAGTGGCCTGACCAGGGCACTTCGCAGTAGGCTGGCGACGGGACTTCCCAGTGGGCTGGCCAGGGGACTTCGCAGTGGGCTGGCCAGGATTTATCGCAGTGGGCTGGCCAGGGGACTTCGCAGTGGGCTGGCCAGGGTTCATCGCAGTGGGCTGGCCAGGGGACTTCCCAGTGGGCTGGCCAGGAGACTTCCCAGGGGGCTGTCCAAGAGACTTCCCAGGGGACTTTGCAGTGGCCCGGAGTGACAGATTGGTTCCAAAGCTATGGCTTGGATGGAAGTTATTATACACAGATACTATCGACTCCATCAGCACCAGCACCCACACAAGAAGAAGGTGGTGATGCATCCCAGGAGAGTACAATACGAAGGAGAGCCCGACTCAATCTCAGGGAACTTGATCGTCTAGACTATTGGGAATTAGACAGACAAGGAAGATAGACGAATATTTTGCACTTGTATGATGTTCGGTTTTTATTTATATAAAAGGCATATTTCTTTGACAAACTATTACAGTTACTTCACATGATGTTTCGTATTCATTCTCATGGTTGATTTGTACAGCTCCTTCTATTGTGTCCTAAACCATTACAATTACTGCATCGGAGATCTCATAAAGATTGATCCTTCGCCATAGTACGGTTCTTCTTTGGTCTTCTGGCTTTGCGTCGTACATCTGGTACTCCAATGTTGCCTCTAACCAATGCACTTTGAATGTTGTAAGGGACTGGAATTGGCTCCAAGTGTGGCTCGTAGACACTTT
This sequence comes from Iris pallida, assembly GCA_029216955.1. Taxonomy (NCBI): domain Eukaryota; kingdom Viridiplantae; phylum Streptophyta; class Magnoliopsida; order Asparagales; family Iridaceae; genus Iris; species Iris pallida. The sequence goes on from JANAVB010019757.1 coordinate 30,564, forward strand.
TTAATGCTTCCTTTGAAAATATAGCTGGATAATAATGCTCAGTCCTAATATTGCAACAATTACAAGCATAACATGCATGTACACATGAAAGAAAAGTATGATACCACTTTAAACATGAACAATAGTTTTCATTTTAACGAACAACATATGTTCTATTTGTTTGACGATCTAATATCTCAAACAAATGGCCGACTATCCGTAACATTTCCAACTGATGAATTTCTTTTGTGATACGAGCCATCGTTTTTAACATCTTAGGACAAAAATTTGTTTCAAGATTTTTAGCTTGTTGTCTGTTTTTGTCCTGAAGTGTTATAATCTTGGCTCGAATACCATCAAGTAGTGTCGTTATTGGTTTATCACAAAGATTTTTAATCCAGTTATTGAAAGATTCAGCAAGATTTGACGTGTTAATATCTAGTCTTGGACAAGAAGAATACGCTGTAATCCAGTATGAGAAAATACGATTTTTATCATTTACTCCAACGAGCCAATTGTAAACATCAACATTTTCAGCTTTAATCATCTCCAAGCAATTATTTGCATCTGTTTCATTATAACATCTTGCAAGAGAGTCCAAGCTACGTTGAAAATGCTTTGATCTACATACTGATTTCAAATTTGCTTTAAAATGTTGAATACAAAAAAATGAGGCGATTCCGGAAAAATAGCACGCATGGCATTTATCAATCCTTTCTGTTTATCCGATATAAAAGAAATTGTATTCCAGGCATCAAAAAATCTTTCAAAAGATATTCTTAAACCGTTTAAAAACCAATTCCAAGAATCAGTGTTTTCACTCTCAGCAACAGCATATGCAATAGGATATAGTTGATAGTTAGGATCATGAGCACAAGTAATAAATAAAATACTTCTATATTTAGAGGAAAGAAAAGTAGCATCAATACTAATCACATGTAAGCATCCCCTTAGAAATCCATCAATGCATGCCTTGAAAGAAATAAATTTCTTTTCAAACCTATTATTTTCTGTAATCTTCATAAAACATTGGCTACCTGGATTTGTCTCAATAATTCTAAGACCATACTCTTCGAGACTACTATATGCATCAATATAACTACCATTTATTTCGGATAGAGCAAGTTCTCTAGCTTTCCAAGCCTTACAGTATTTAATATGTATTCGATGTTCCCTAAATATATCTTTTACAACATGAGATGGACTATACGACTGATTATCTCAAATTTTTTCAATAATCTGATTTTTAATCCATACAGTGGTAGCTAATGGATGAGAACCAGTTGTAAGTCCACCTAAACAAGAATGAATATTTTATAGCGTTGTAATAGAAAATCTTTCGCCTCCACCTATGGCTTTAGCGTATATCCTCTAATAACAATTTGAATCATTACATTTATATATAATTCCATTAGCATTATTTAAAGTAGCTGAACAAGTAAAATTACGTCTAATTGCTATATCACTAATAAAACTTCTAAATTTAGAACGATTCTCAAATTGTTTTCCAATAAATAATTCAGGAATGCTAAGGCTATCAACAGAATCATCAAATTCATCATCTAAATTTTCAATTAGATCATCACTATTTTCATCATCGTTATTAACATCATCTACTATATGTTCTTCTTCAGTAAATGGAATAACTTGATGAGAAGAACTAGGACCAACGTTAAAAGTATTACAAGCAGGTAAATTACTTACATTTATAGATGGGGGCGGAGTGATATAGATATTAATATACGGTGATTGTGCATTCACTTGAAGAACAAATTTTCATGCTTCTTCACTATCTACATTTATACAATTAGATACGAAAATATGTACTAATATAAATTCGTAGTCGATAGAATATTGATCAATAATTAGATTATGTAAACTAAGAAATGAAATATTTCGATCAACTAAAAGAACTTGGGTTAAACCCCCTTGATACGCTAACCCATTTAGTACACCTCCAAGCGAGCATAGTATTGTTAGATTTTCATCCATGTTGACAACAAGATGAACTTTCTGTAGGAAGAGAGGAGCTTCAGCTTTCAACGAAATAGACTTGACAAACTTCTTACTGAATGAGAGAGATGTTGTGAAGTGAATGAGAGAGATGTGGTGAAGTGAATGAGAGAGATGCTGTAAAATAGTTTGATACTTATAGATGGTTGTGGTTTAATATAGCCGTTGAAATTAGAACGTTACAATTGTAACGTTGAGAATTGTAACGTTAGAAACCCAACAAAAGATAACCCACCTCAACCCAAAAAAAAAAAACCAAACCCACCCAACCCAACTCCAACTCCAACTTAAGTAAACCATAAATTAATTGGAATTAACCCACCCAACCCCCAACAAAGGATAACCAACCCAACCCAAAAAAAAAAAAAACCAAACCCTAATTAACCCACCACCCAACTCCATCAGTAAACCGTAAACAAAATTTAAACCAAACCCACCCAAAAAAGTAAATGCTTTATTTCAGCCAAACTGACTGTCGGAATTTGAGCTGATGCTCATTTTCCGACGGACAGGTTGTCGGATTTTTAACATACTCATTTTTCGACAGTCGGTTTGTCGGATTGTATTGTTTGACCAAATTTTTCAAACAACTATCGTTTAAACAAATATTATTTAAATTATTATCGCTACAGTAAATTTTCTGAAGAAAATAAGATTTTTTTGAACCAGAGGAGCCTAAGCTCGAAGTTGACGTCGGAAGATAGCCCGACGACCTACAAACAAATGTAGCTGCAACATTTCTCTCCTCGTGACAAAAATATAACAAAATAACTTCCTTCTCTAAAAAAAAAACAAATGTTGTAGGTGATATCGGTATCATTTTGACTGCAAAAACAATGCGATGACAGTTGGAAGGATTTCGCAACATTTGTTACTGTAAGCAAATACCAAACCCATGATCCTAAGATGCTGCCTTTGCTTACTTCTTCAGAAGTCCATGCTTTGTCTTGAGGAATAGAATTTTCTGGTCACAAGCCAATGTTCCCTCGTGTGTGGACCCGAACTAGCAGACCATGTGATATTTCTCTGGACCCCTCCACAATATTCCATTGCTGATGGCTGCTGACAGCGACTCTTAAATCTTTTAGGTGCTCTATATATCAATTTATTCTCTCTTTCCTGGAAGAAGAAGAAGAAGAAGAAGAAGAAAGGGACTTAACATCTAAAGTATGATTGACCTAATTAAACATTTTATGATCATTTTTAACTATTCATTCACTCTAAATTATATTCTTTGCTCCATTTTGGTTTTTATTTACTTCTAGAAAACTAGTTATAATAACCCATGTATTCTCAGGTGGGTTTTTTTTCCCCTCTTGAGAAACATATTTATAAGAAACTTAAAAGCACCCTACTCTTAAGCAGCCAATTGGCCCTTCCCTCTCTAGCTCGTTCTTGCCATCAAAATCATGATCATAATAATATTTAACCGCACATGCGACGACATCGTGAGTATCGATCCCTCTTGATTAACAAACAGGTCTTAAATCACGAGTTGTGCACTTTCTGCAAGTATATTATCACCTAATATATATATACGAATGTTTGATGTTAGCTATTGATGTATATAATTATTATTTTTTTTGGCATCAATGGCATGCATATATAGGTTCAGGTCATGAATTGTTTCTGACCCATTCATCAATCAAGCTCAGTTTCACAGTGGAGTCTAGTCTAGAGCTTCCCTCCCTCGTGCAATTTGTTGTCTTCCTGACATTCAAGCCCGTGAACCAAAACAAGTGGCGCACCACACATGGAATGATGATGGAAGGAACAACTATTATTCATAGTTCATATGTACTCCACATTTTTTTCTTCTTCTTTGGCAAGATCAGGTTTATATGTGGACCATCAAGATGATGTATCGATCGCATATCGATCATGTTCGACGAACATGAGTAGGGCTACATTAATTCCACGCCTCTAGTTGAGTTGAGGGCATCTCCGATCGACTGTCCACCACATGTTTCAGAGCAGGCCGCGCGCATGCATGATAGATGTAGGTGAGGTGTAGCAAGGTGGAGAGTCCACATGAATCAATCAATCATCCACCCCCAAACTACAATTTGGCGATCGAGACTTTTAGGTGCTGCTAGCTAGCTTCTCGTTGTAATTAACTCAACTGCTCAACCCATAAGCTCAAGTCTCAAGTTAATTAAGTTGTTTGGCAACAGAATATAGCTAGTTAATCATTAACTGTTAAGAAACTGATCATTCTATGACAATAGGATATAGATATGGAACCCTTAGGGTTTTAGTGCACTGACGAGGGACTTTAACATGTAAGCGATCCATGTTCGAATCTTTTGGCACATACCTTAAGTGGATTTAGCGTGAATCCCCAACTCTCTACTCGAAACTGACCTCAACCCGCAGTGACAACGAGCGACAGACGGTGGGCAGGGAAATCTCATTATTTTGCACTTAATTCTCGACCGTTTCAACATTGATATAGCCTATTTATCTTTCCCTAATGGCTATATTATTGACCATAAATTTCTAGATATTATTAGCTACTTTATTGGCTATTTTAATCCTACTAAATCATATATATTAACTCTATGGGTTGAAAGTTGCCTATATAATTCATTAATTTGTCTTGTAGAAGAGACACTTGGGAAAAGTTATCATATGATTCCTCCTCCTCCTTCACAACCATATATTCCATCTTTATTTTCCATTCCAATCTCTTATACTCTAGGCAAGAGCTAAGTTCAGATCAATCTTTTCGAGTTGTGTGCGACGACGGAAAACCGATAGAGCGGGGGTTTTACCAGTAGAAGCATTCGGAAAAGTTTGCACATAGACCCAGATTAACTTTTAGGCAAGTGCTTCGAGCGCGACTTTCCCGGAGGCCGGTAACTTTTAATTATTGTTTATTTTTGTTTAAGAAGTTTTAAAAGTGAAAATCAAATATATCTAACAATCTAAGAGTTAATTCGATCTACTGAAACATTTAGCTTTTCTATGGTTTCCAAACTAGTTTTTGTTTAACAATTGTTTTTGTAACAATCTCATTCTAAACATTCTGTTTTATAACGTTATATACACATAAAAATGTTCTTCTGTGAGCACTCTGTAAAAAATATAGCCTTATGTAAGCACTCTGTTTTTAACAAGTGTTAACATACAAATTTTTCCAACAAACGTTTTAAATACTCTATTACAAACATTCGGCTTTAACTTGTTAGCACTCTGTTAGAAATTGTGAGCATACAAATTTGAATGTTGATAGTGTTGAACAATATTGCTTGTGTTGAATATTGTTTCTGTTTGAACAATGTGCTAGACAACAATCATATAAATTATAATAGCTGATCAAACTCAGGATGCAATAGTTTCTGAGTTGTCCAGCTAAGCCTAACCATTATCTACTTATCCTTTTAATTGAGTTTTGTGTTTTTCTATTCCTTCTTTGGCTCATATTTATCATAAGAATGTGGATGATTTGCATGTTATTGGATGTATTTTTCTATCCTTTGGAGGCATTGGAGAGAACATTTTCCAAACTGCACCATTTTTTTGGGATTTTGCTAGACTGCTTGAGAATTTTATTTCTCATGCAATTAAGAAAATGCGACATGCGGATAAACAACTTAGTTGGTACTCTTGCTCCCGTTTGAATTTTTCTAATGTATGCAACCCAATGGAACAAGTGTGCGTTGTCAGTAAGAGCAATGGTTTCACAAAACCTATGTTATTTTCTCCAGTAACATGTTCTTTAGCAGTCCAACAATAGTAATTCCGCAGTACTTCCTTTTTTGCTGTACTGCTTTTACAATTTATATTTTGACCAGTGTCTAGAGAAGGTTTTAATTGAAAAAAACTATAGCATAGTTAATACTCTCTCCCAATATAATTTAGATGTTTCATTCTGATGATTTTTTCCTGAAGAAGTGTGACATGATTCGAAAACATTTATGTCAATACCTGTTGGATTTTTGGCCTTTGCATTGGAAATTTTAGTCCCATATCGGCTAGGTCAAAGGAAGTGTATCTCTATATATAAGCTATGCTTGTTTAGAGATGCACAAGTGGTGTGGAGGTGCACATGGGTGTGCCATGTGGGGGTATTTTTCTAATGACAAAAAGGCTAAATCAACAATGAAAGCATTCATGCTTTTTGCTCTTGAAAAATTAATTTTCATTGGAGCTAATTTCCATAGGGGCTTAGCGATTCGGACTCAGACTCGGGCTCATGAGGCGTAATGTGCGCTCGTTGCATGAGCCTCTTGCGTAGCCGATTACACGCGTTGTGCACCACGGCGCAGATGGTGGGCGCAGTGTGCAAGTTGCGCGGGTGGCGCAAGTTGCGCGCTATACGCAAGTTGACTCAGATCGTGTCTGTGCACGATTTGGGTGGTTACAGCACGTTCGGGACGGTTTTTTCTACGTTCTGCTAACTGAACAGTTACAATACAGACTTATATAAGGCTCTCTTCTCTCTCACAGTTTATACACACAAGAGACAGAAGAACAAAACAAGTGTTCTTTTAACACAAGTTCAGTTCAGAATTCCTTACGAATTTCCACAGACTTTGAGAGAGAAGAGAAGATGCTGCACTAGCGCTACTTTTGCACAAGAGTCCGTGCGCCATCCGAGGAGTCAGAAGAGCGGAGTGTTCCAGAGTTCTCCGTCAAACTTGCTGGTTCCTGGAAGCTATTCGTGTGGGGGCGAATTAAGCTTTGAGCAACGGTGATCATTCACCCCAGCAGGCCACCATCTTTTATCTATCGCCTGTCATCTTTGCTGCTACCTTTAGCAATTCGTTTAGTACCTTCTTTTTAGAAGTGCTACTGTCGTTTGCTACTGTTACAAATTTTTTTTAGATTATCTTAACCTAGAATCCTCCTAGGATCTCTGTTGTGCACCTTCTTTGAAGTGTTGCTAAAAATATTATTTTTACAATTGTTTTATTTTCTCAATTTTTTATCAAAAATTGTGTCCCGGGAATAACAATCTCAAAGCTTAATTAACGAGATAGAAAACTTTCGTTCTTCGCTAGTCAATTCTAACTTCTCAAAGTTAGAGCAATTTGATGGTGAGCACTATCAAATCTGGAAAAGAAAGGTTTTCCTCAATATTCAGTTCTCTAATGTTGATCACGTGCTGTATGAAGAGGAACCTACTATTCCAGAGACTGGATCTGCAGCCGCAATCTCTGCGGCTACTAAGAACCAGGCCAAGTGGAGAAGGGACAATAGCATTTGTAGGCTAATTATGATCCTAAATTGTGAGACTCGTCTCACAGTATCGGTATTTATATATGGATACGTATTTTGTAGTGTATTTCGTATTTTCTTGGTTTTCGTAATGCTTTAAAAAAATTTCTAACTTATAGATTTTTTCCTTGGCCGGCATACTGCCAGTATACTGGTGTATACCGACGGCATACCGTCCAGACAGATTTTCCACATTTTAGATATTTTTGGTTTAAGATATTTTCATGAATAGTGTTTCCGATATTTTCGTAAATAGTGTTTTGGATATTTTGATGAATAGTGTTTAGATATTTTCGTGAATAATATAGATGCACCCTATTACCCAATGGATATTTGGTTTTGTTTGGATGGTTAGTGTAATGTCTGTGGTTCGTATTACGTATTTTGGAATACGTGTACGTATTTTATATTGTATTGCATGATTCCTTGCTTAGTTTCTTTCCTGGCTTGGGTTATTCTTGGTTCAGGTTGGCTTAGTTCGGTTTGGGATTGCTATTGGTTCATTATGAACCAAGGGGTGAACCTCCCTACCTACCACCACCACTACCATTTATTAACCATTCTTCCTTCTCTCTCTTCATTAACCTCTTCTTCTTCTTCCATTTACTTTTTCACTTACCAGAGAGAGAGAGAGAGAGAGGTCTAGGCAAGTGCAACTTGCTTCATGGAGGAACTCCAATTTTATTGCTTCATTCTCTTCCTTACAGTATTTTAACTTACTTTAGTACTTGACATTTCCTCTTTCCATGGCTAGATTCTTGTAGATCTAAGTTTACTTTATTTTCGGAATTCTTGAGTTTTGATCTACTTAATCTTGTTATTTCTAAGTTTTGATGGTTCCATGTTGTAGTCTACCCCATTTTGACCTATGGAAGTTCGGATTTGGGCTCCGGATGATGGAGTTATGGAGCTTGAGCACTTGGCTCTCATGGTGTTCTTCTTCTCAGAATTTTGGAGAAGATGAACTGTGCTTGACTTGACCGCATGAATATTTCATGCAGCAAGTGTTCTATTCAGCCGCGTGACTGGAAGTACTTTGAGCCGCATGAGGGCCGAACTCATCTAGCCGCATAACTCACTCAATCCCAGCCGCATAATACTCTGCACTTCTTGAGCCGCATGAGACGTTACCCTTTGAGCGGCATGCGCCCTCCCCCTTTCCTGGCCACATGAGCCCCCACTTGAGTTCAGCCGCATAGGTGCAAGACCCCGCTAACCGCATATGCCACTCTCCCAACCGCATAGGTCTCGGCATAATCCAGCCGCATGAACTTGGTCCACGTATAGCCGCATATAACTCGTATTCCCTCTGATCGCATAAACTCCTGAATTATCCTATCCGTATGTGTTCCTAACTGAGCCGCAGGCACCCCCCTTCATCTTCTGGCCGCATAAGCGCATGGCTCGTCCAGCCGCATAAGACCTTGCTCCCTGCAGACCGCATGAAGACCTTATATATCTAGCCGCATATGCACCCGCATCCCCAGCCGCATGAGGCCAAGTCCATCCTCAACCGCATAGGGTCCACCCCTTCCCGTTAACCGCACCTGACCCTCCTCCTAGCTCAGCCGCATGCGCCTGATCCTATTGAGCCGCATGGGCTGTTCTCTTTCCAGCCGCATGAGATCATTCCTGAACTTGATAAATCATGATTTGATTGACATGATTAAAATAACAATTGTACATGACATGGTGTGACAAGGAACTGGCACGACCTGATAGTGGCCCGTCGTGGCGCACTCTTGACCAGTGAACTTGACATGATAACCTGACATGATATATCTTGATAAGCTGTTACGACGGCTACCTAGCATGGCATGACCTGTATAATTAACCCGGACACCGTAGGCGATTGTGCTTGTACAAATAATCCAGTCCTGTCTTGCATCATGTCTAGGAGGGGACTCCTGAGTACCACGGTCAGTAGTACCTACTGAAATGGACTAAGGCTAATAACTAGATTAATACATTAGTCATAAAGAGATCTCCCAGCTACAGGCAATCCTGTTACCTGGGCGTGCCTGGAATCTGTAGCCTGTCGTCGAGTAGGGCACATTTCCAGCACACTGTTATGTGTTGCACCCTTCAAGCTACCTAAGGGTACATGCGTTTCCTGGACGATGTACCCACCTGAATTCAACCCCTAATTTTCGACCTGGGTAACCTGGATGGTCTGCAGGGCTTGTGGCTGTGGAATAATCTCACTGCATCTTGCTAGTAACTAGGCCTGTGATAACCCTAGTTAGTTAAAGTATCAAGCCGTAATTTTTGCTTGGCCGTGAAATAATTGGATGGAGTCTAACCAGTCTAGTCTTGTCCTGATTCTGTTCCAGATTACTACATGACCTGAATGCCTGTATTTATTTTACCGATAAATGGTGAGAATTCCAAGTTCGGTTCAGACGAAGGGTTACAACCCTGGTTCTTGTTTGGTTTACGGGTTGTAACCTGGCTATCTGAATAGTTCCATGGTTATCTCATCGTACATCACCTGTTATGCTTTTCCTTAATTCCTGTCTTTATTTTTAATCTATTTCTATTGTGCTAATTGTTGGTTTTAGTTCCTAAGTGAAGCTTCCTTTGTGGCACTTGCTCTTTCTGGGATCTGACCCAGCTGGTTTTGTATGACCAGATTTCGGAGCAGCTCCAGAGGATCTACCGACTTTCCAGCCCGATGGTGGCGACCAGACGTAACCAGGGCAACGAGTGGGTTATTTTTGGCTCTCCCACTCTATTGTAAAAATATTCTTTTGAGGCGTTTAGCCGACGAGCACCTGTTTAGCTCGATTGCACTTACTTACTGTCTGCCTACGGGCTGTAACATGATTGACAGATCCTAGGGTTGATCATGTATGACTAAACTCTTGCTAGTCCTAACATTTTGTAATGACTAGCTTCATGATCAGCTGAATATGTAATATTTGGGACGCCTTATTATTGTATATTTAATGATCATACATCTTGTGACATTTACTTACTTACTTGTGATTGAGACACTAGGTTTGTTCATGACCATAGGAGACTGTTGGCTTGTAGTAAACCCTCGTGTATCTAGACAGCCGTAACCGTATAGCGAGATGGAATCCATTTCATATACGTAGCTGGCTATGTCTGCCCCCGCTCTCCAGTATTCTGGTTCTGGGACGTGACATGGTTTAAGTGGTGGCCCATGCAGGTCTTGTGAATCAAGATATGTGAGGGTTTACCGGATAGATGTCTCAATCAGTATTCGTCCTTGATCTCTGCTCGTATCTTTTGAATCCATAGATTCTTGTCCTGATCATATGCTTGTATCGTTGATCTATCCTGGTCCTTCCTTATTGTTCCCTATGTCATCTTCTTCAGCGACATCGTTCCTGGACCTGCCGGTCAGCAAGGTGGAGCACTTTCCGTAGATCAGCAACAACCAGGAGATCAAGTCCAGCATTCCAGAGTAGCCTCTAGAGTCATGCCTTCTGATGGAGAGCCGCCAGTCCAGCCAGTTCAGCCTGCAGAGCCTGATGATGGCACTTTGGTAGGACTCGTCAGGACCTTGATAGCTTCCCAAGACGTCGTGGAGATGCCTTGCACCAGGCAGTGACGGATGCTTTGACCAGGGGCGGTCATCAGGGTAACAGAGCAGCCAACAGCTTCAAGTGCTTGAACCCTCCATTCTTTGACGGTAGTGAAGATGCTATTGCTGCAGATGCTTGGCTTCAGGACACAGAGGTAATTCTAGAAGCAGCCAGGACCCTAGAGAATGAGAAGGTAGCCGTGGTGCACCTGCAGTTGCTAGATCTTGCCCGCAGCTGGTGGGAGGCTCAGGCCGTTGGATTAGCAGCACCCATTGCCTGGGCGGTATTCAGAGAGAGATTCCAGACCAAGTATTTTGATGATGTAGCTCGGTATGATCTCCAGACGAGGTTCACCAATCTGAAGCAGATGGACAGGACGGTCGATGGATATGCGGCCGAGTTTTCGAGACTCAGTCGGTTTGCTTCCACCTTGGTGGCAACCGAGTATGATAGAGCCCAGCGATTTCAGTAGGGGCTTCACCTGGAGATTCTATTGGCGGTTGAGCAGTTTGAGCATCAGACTTTTGATGCAGTCTTGAGAGCAGCTAGGAGGCATGAGTATACCTTCCAAAGGATTGTGGATAGGGCCGGAGGTCGGAAGAGATCCCACGGCCAGATGAATCAGTCGTCAGCCCCAGCCCCGACAGCCAGGGCTTTGACTATTGGAGCTCCGAGGCGAGCGGCTTCAGTGACGTCGGTTCAGCATTCAGTCCCGACAAACCCTCAGCAGTAGAAGCAGAAACAGTCTTCCGCAGTGGGATGTTCTCATTATGGGAAGCCAGGACATGTAGTGGCAGAGTGTCGCAGGGCACAAGGATTGTGTCTGTCTTGTGGAGCAGCAGACCATAGGGTTGGATCCTGTCCGAATAGGGGTGGTTCATCATCGTCCAACCTTTCTAGCTCTTCGATGAGAGGACCAGCTCTGATCCAGCAGCAGCAGTATCTATTGCCGAGGCCCTTGCCGCCTCAGTCCCAGGTATTCCAGCAGCAGAACTCCCAGCAGCATACTCAGGCCCAAGCCTTGAGTCAGAATAGGCAGCGAGGATTTCAGCAGAGGGGACCAGCACCCCGAGGGCATGGTCATGCTATGGTGATGACTGCAGAGGAAAGATTGGCACCAGGAGAGGTAGTGGCAGGTACTATTCTCATCAACTCCTTTCCAGCATCAGCTATATTTGATTCTGGTGCATCGTATTCTTTTATGTCTGCACGATTCGTGACACGGATATGATTGGAGCCCGAATCATTATCAGTAAGGCTCAATATACTTACTGGTAACGGACTTATGGGAGTCGATAGGGTGTTTTCCTCGTGTCGGATCGTAGTTAGCGGTAAGGAGTTTTCCACTAGATTGATAGAATTCCCGATGGCCGATTATGATGTGGTCCTAGGGATGGATTGGTTGAAGAACCAGTATGCTAGAATAGATTGCCATATTGGTAGAGTTGTTTTTAGCATTCCAGGAGAGCCAGAGTTTTCATTTTCCAGAGGCGCAGTTGAGCCTTCTCCTCTAGTGTTGCGGATGGCAGTAGCAGCAGTGCAGTTGCCCCGGATAGTCGAAGAGTTTCCAGATGTTTTCCCAGAGGAGCTTCCAGGTATGTCGCCAGAGCGAAAGATCGAGTTCACTATCGACTTGATTCCCGGAACAGCCCCAGTGTCAGAGAGAGTCTACAGGATGGCGCCTTCAGAGTTGGAGATCTTGTATAAGATGATTGAAGAACTTCGAACCAAGGGATTCATTCGTGCTAGTGGATCGCCTTGGGGAGCCCCGATGCTTCTTGTGAAAAAGAAGGATGGTACGTCCAGGTTATGTGTTGATTATCGTACCTTGAACTTAGTGACAATCAAGAACAGATATCCTCTCCCGAGGATAGATGACTTGTTTGATCAGCTCAAAGGGGCTGCAGTATTCTCGAAGATCGACTTGCGCTCAGGATATCACCAGATCAGGGTCAGAGAGCAGGACATCCCGAAGACAGCTTTTAGATCGAGGTATGGGCATTGGGAGTTCCTTGTTATGCTCTTTGGAGCAACCAATGTGCCGACTGCATTCATGGATCTCATGAATCGTATTTTCATGCCCTATTTGGATCAGTTCGTGATTGTGTTTTTGGATGACATCCTGGTCTATAGCTGGAGTGAAGCGAAGCATGAGCAGCATCTCCGTGTAGTTCTTCAGATTCTCAGGGAGCACCAGTTATATGCCAAGTTCAGTAAATACAAGTTCTGGCTCGATCGCATTTCGTACTTGGGTCACATCATAACTCGAGGAGGAGTAGAAGTAGATCCCCAGAAGATTTTGGCTATTGAGTCATGGCCAGTACCCAGCACAGTTGCATAAGTCCGTAGTTTTCTTAGATTGGTCGGCTACTACCGGCGATTTATTTCAGATTTTGCTCAGATTTCAGCGCCATTGACCCGATTGACCCGCAAGAAGGTGCAGTTTGCTTGGACAGCAGAGTGCCAGGATTCTTTTGAGAAGTTGAAGCGAGGCTTGATGACGGCTCCCATTCTCACACTTCCAGATGGAACCGGAGGATTCTCAGTATATTGTGATGCTTCAGGCAGAGGTTTAGGATGTGTTCTGATGTAGCATGGGAAGGTAATAGCTTATGTATCACGATAACTTCGTGATCATAAGAGGAATTACCCAAACCATGACTTGAAGCTGGCAGCAGTAGTGTTTGCACTTAAGTTGTGGAGGCACTACTTGTATGGAGATAGGGTGGACATTTTTACCGATCATAAGAGCCTGAAGTATGTTTTCACCCAGAAGGATCTTAACATGCGTCAGAGGAGGTGGCTGGAGCTTCTTGTGGATTATGATGTCAACTTGCAGTATCATCCCGGAAAGGCCAACATTGTTGCAGATGCATTGAGCAGGAGAGCCGGAGCTTATTTCCTAACAGCACAACCAGAGCTGTTAGCAGATCTTCAGAAGATGAGTATTGAAGTTGTTCTCCCTTCCAGTGTAGCATTGATGGCCAGCATGCAAGTTAAGTCTACTATAGTCGAGAGGATCCGGATGGCGCAGTCAGCAGATTCCAAGCTTCAGCAACTCAGAGCAGAGTGTGAGGCAGGACGAAGACCAGAGTTATGCATTCATGAGGATGGTACACTTAGGCATGATAAGCGTCTTTGTGTACCCAGTAGAGATATCAGACAGAAAATCATGGCGGAGGCTCACAGTTCTCAGTATTCTATACATCCTGGTGGTACGAAGATATACCGTGATATCCGTCAGCATTTCTGGTGGAATGGTATGAAGATGGAGATAGCCCGGTTTGTCTCTCGTTGTTTAGTCTGCCAATAAGTTAAGACTGAACATCAGAGGCCCGCTGGACTTCTTCAGCCTTTGCCGATTCCAGAATGGAAGTGGGAACATGTGACCATGGATTTTGTGACCGGATTGCCTAGATCCCCAGCTGGTCGAGATGCTATTTGGGTTATAGTTGATCGGCTCACGAAGGTGGCTCACTTCCTCCCATTCAGAGTTGGTCAGTCGACAGCTCAGTTAGCAGAGATGTACCTCAGACAGATAGTCAGGATGCACGAAGTGCCAGTTAGTATCACCTCGGACCGAGATTCAAGATTCACGTTGCACTTTTGGCGTAGCCTGCAGGAGAGTTTGGGAACTTATTTCAAGTTCAGTTCAACATATCATCTGCAGACAGATGGTCAGTCGGAGCATACGATCCAGACTCTTGAAGACATGTTGCGGTCTTGTACACTTGACTTCGGTGGTTCGTGGGAAGATCACCTGCACCTGGTGGAGTTCTCGTACAACAATAGCTTCCAAGCAAGTATCCAGATGGCACCGTTTGAGGTACTGTATGGTAGGAAGTGCCGATCCCCGCTAGCCTGGGATGATGTCGGAGAGAGGTAGATGCTCGGTCCAGAAATGATTGCCCAGACAGTTGAAGTAGTCAGAAAAGTCAGGGATCATCTTCGAGTTGTCCAAGATCGCCAGCACCATTGGGCCGATTCTCATCGGTGCCCTCTCGAGTTTTCTGTCGGTGATCATGTATTCCTGAGGATTTTGCCTAACCGTGGCGTCATTCGTTTCGGCGTGCGGGAAAAGCTTAGTCCTAGGTATATAGGGCCATTTGACATTCTGGAGCGAGTAGGAAATGTATCCTATCGTCTCGCTCTTCCGCCATCGCTAAGCGAGGTGCATGACGTGTTCCATGTATCCCAATTACGACGGTATATCCCAGACCCGAGCCACATCCTGGATCATTCAGAATTGGTTGTTGGTACCAACCTTTCGTATGAGGAGAGGCCCGTGTCTATATTGGACCAGAGAGAGAAGATACTCAAGAACAAGACTATCAAGTTAGTCCGAGTTGCTTGGGGTCATCACTCTTTGGATGAGTCAACATGAGAGCGTGAGGATGATATCCGATCGCGGTATCCCGACTTGCTTGACTCGTGAGGTATAATGTCTTCCTTATGCCTCATGCCTTCGATTCCTTGCTTGAATGAGTGATTGCTTGCTTAGATATAGCTTGCATGTGATTGATATAGCTTGTCCTTGTCTCTCTAGCCTCTTAATTAAATTCCGAGGACGAAATTCTTTTAAGGTGGGTAGAGTTGTAATGCATGTGGTTCGTATTACGTATTTTGGAATACGTGTACGTATTTTATCTTGTATTGCTTGATTCCTTGCTTAGTTTCCTTCCTGGCTTGGGTTATTCTTGGTTCGGGTTGGCTTAGTTCGGTTTGGGATTGCTATTGGTTCATTATGAACCAAGGGGTGAACCCTCCTACCTACCACCACCACTACCATTTATTAACCATTCATCCTTCTCTCTCTTCATTAACCTCTTCTTCTTCTTCCATTTACGTTTTCACCTACCAGAGAGAGAGAGAGGTCTAGGCAAGTACAACTTGCTTCATGGAGGAACTCAAATTTTATTGCTTTATTCTCTTCTTTACAGCATTTTAACTTACTTTAGTACTTGATATTTTTTCTTTCCATGGCTAGATTCTTGTAGATCTAAGTTTACTTTATTTTTGGAATTCTTGAGTTTTGATCTACTTAATCTTGTTATTTCTAAGTTTTGATGGTTCCATGTTGTAGAGAATTTCGTTCTACCCTATTTTGACCTATGGAAGTTCGAATTTGGGCTCCAGATGATGGAGTTATGGAGCTTGAGCACTTGGCTCTCATGGTGTTCTTCTTCTCGGAATTTTGGAGAAGATGAACTGTGCTTGACTTGACCGCATGAATATTTCATGCGGCAAGTGTTCTATTCAGCCGTATGACTGGAAGTACTTTGAGCCGCATGAGGGCCGAACTCATCTAGCCGCATAACTCGCTCAATCCCCAGCCGCATAATACTCTGCACTTCTTGAGCCGCATGAGACGTTATCCTTTGAGCCGCATGCGCCCTCCCCCTTTCCTGGCCGCATGAGCCCCCACTTGAGTTCAGTCGCATAGGCGCATGACCCCGCTAACCGTATATACCACTCTCCCAACCGCATAGGTCTCGGCATAATCCAGACAATATGAACTTGGTCCACTTATAGCCGCATATAACTCGTATTCCCTCTGATCGCATAAACTCCTGAATTATCCTGGCCGCATGTGTTCCTAACTGAGCCGCAGGCACCCCCCTTCATCTCCTGGCCGCATAAGCGCATGGCTCGTCCAGCCGCATAAGACCTTGCTCCCTGCAGACCGCATGAAGACCTTATATATCTAGCCGCATATGCACCCGCATCACCAGCCGTATGGGGCCAAGTCCATCCTCAACCGCATAGGGTCCACCCCTCCCCGTTAACCGCACCTGACCCTCCTCCTAGCTCAGCCGCATGCGCCTGACCCTATTGAGCCGCATGGGCTGTTCTCTTTCCAGCCGCATGAGATCATTCTTGGCCGCATATGCCTGAGCCGCATGGTTCCCAATACCCCTATGTTTTATTATTTGCCCATGTCTTGTAACCCCTTTATTGTATATTTTTATGCCCATTTTATATCCTTACGCCTTTTGTCCTGAACTTGATAAATCATGATTTGATTGACATGATTAAAATAACAATTGTACATGACATGGTGTGACAAGGAACTAGCACGACCTGATAGTGGCCCGTCGTGGCGCACTCTTGACCAGTAAACTTGACATGATAACCTGACATGATATATCTTGATAAGCTGTTATGACGGCTACCTGGCATGGTATGACCTATATAATTAATCCGGACACCGTAGGCGATTGTGCTTGTACAAATAATCCAGTCCTGTCTTGCATCATGTCTAGGAGAGGACTCCTGAGTACTACGGTCAGTAGTACCTACTGAAATGGACTAAGGCTAATAACTAGATTAATACATTAGTCATAAAGAGATCTCCCAGCTACAGGCAATCCCGTTACCTGGGCGCGCCTGGGATCTGTAGCCTGCCGTCGAGTAGGGCACATTTTTAGTACACTGTCATGTGTTGCACCCTTCAAGCTACCTAAGGGTACATGCATTTTCTGGACGATGTAGCCACCTGAATTCAACCCCTAATTTTTTACCTGGGTAACCTGGATGGTCTGCAGGGCTTGTGGCTGTGGAATAATCTCACTGCATCTTGCTAGTAACTAGACCTGTGATAACCCTAGTTAGTTAAAGTATCAAGCCGTAATTCTTGCTTGGCCGTAAAATAATTGGATGGAGTCTAACTAGTCTAGTCTTGTCCTGATTCCGTTCCAGATTACTGCATGACCTGAATGCCTGTATTTATTTTATCGATAAATGGTGAGAATTCCAAGTTCGGTTCAGACGAAGGGTTACAACCCTGGTCCTTGTTTGGTTTACGGATAGTAACCTGGCTATCTGAATAGTTCTATGGTTATCTCATCGTATATCACCTGTTATGCTTTTTGTTAATTCCTGTCTTTATTTTTAATCTATTTCTATTGTGCTAATTGCTGGTTTTAGTTCCTAAGTGAAGCTTCCTTTGTGGCACTTGCTCTTTCTGGGATCTGACCCAGCTGGTTTTGTATGACCAGATTTTGGAGCAGCTCCAGAGGATCTACCGACTTTCCAGCCCGATGGTAGCGACCAGACGTAACCAGGGCAACGAGTAGGTTATTTTTGGCTCTTCCACTCTATTGTAAAAATATTTTTTTGAGGCGTTTAGCCGACGAGCACCTGTTTAGCTCGATTGCACTTACTTACTGTCTGCCTACGGGCTGTAACATGATTGACAGATCCTAGGGTTGATCATGTATGACTAAACTCTTGCTAGTCCTAACATTTTGTAACGACTAGCTTCATGATCAGCTAAATATGTAATATTTACGACGCCTTATTATTGTATATTTAATGATCATATATCTTGTGACATTTACTTACTTGCTTGTGATTGAGACACTAGGTTTGTTCATGACCATAGGAGACTGTTGGCTTGTAGTAAACCCTCATGTATCTAGACAGTCGTGACCGTATAACAAGATTGAATCCATTTCATATACGTAGCTGGCTATGTCTGCCCCCGCTCTCCAGTATTCTGGTTCTGGGGCGTGACAGTTAGGATTGACTTAGATCTTCACATGGATCATGATCCAACGGCTAAGATTAATTCCTCCTTCTATATATACCATTTCACTTTCTCTCTCCTCTCTCTTTTCATTCTCTTCTCTCACTTTCTTCATTTCTTCTTCCCTTCTCTCCCCCTTGGAGCTTGCCAACAGCTTGGCCTTGAGACCTTGGGTGTGGTGTCTAACCCCCTAGGAGGAGGAGTAGAAGATTAGGTTTGGAGCTTAACCTAGGCAAGTACATCTTGCCAAATCTATGAACCATATTGTTTTGTTTTCATTTTTGTTTTCCTTGGTATTAAATGCTTAGAATTTTTCCAAACTCATTTTGTTAAATATGTTTTCCTTATGATTCTCGTATATGTGCATGTTTTCAAAATTTGTTTAAGCAAGGTTTTGATTTTCTGTTAAAACCCAATATGGACTTAGTAGAAAACTTGGTATCAAGAGTGATACTAGTGTTACCATCATGTGTCTTGGTCACATATACATATATGAGGCCCTCACCTAGTTTGTATATCATGGATTTTGAAATTGGTGGCAATCGGAACCCGTTTCGGTGCCCCAAAAACCTATTTTTGGGAGTATTTTGAGTTATTAATCTATCAAATCATTGATTTTTGAAGTCTAATAGTTATATGTTGTAGGGAATTAAATTTCATGCAATTTTGACTTCTGAAAATCCGAATTTCGATTTAAAACGAAGTTTTTATGACCGAAATAAGTTTTGAGTTTTCAAAAATCAACTTTCTGTGACGGTTCGGAAAATCCGTCTGAAATCCGTCGGAAAATCCGAACTTGCACCACTAAACTTGCTGTGACACTTCGGAAAATCCGTCGGTAATTCGCAATAATCCGTCGGATAATCCGGTTAGGCTATTTTTGTCTGTTTTTGCCCGTTTCTGTCCGTTTTTGTCTGTTTTTGATATTTTCTTCGATTGTAATGATTTCTTAATATGATTAGATGATCTTGCATAGTTAGAGAATGATTGTACACCCCATATACACTTGACAATAGCACATGTTCAATCATTTTTCTATGAAATGTACTTAGTTTTAATTATTCTTTCCCACATGCCATGATATGTCTTTGATAGATTCTTTCTTACAAGCTATGATAATTGTTGCCATGCCTTCTTTGCTTACATGGTAGTGGCCCATCGTGGCGCACTCTTCTTACATGTCTTCTTTGCTTACTAGATAGTGACCCGTCGTGGTGCACTCTTGTACATGTCTTTCTTTGCTTACATGATAGTGGCCTGTCATGGTGCACTCCTAATAGTGGCTCATCGTAGCGCACTCCTGGCTTCTTATTTATATATTTTCTTATTGTGGCTTGTTATGGTGCACATTCTCGCTTTTGTCCAGTCTTACATGTCTCATGTGTAGGATGGATTCTGCGGAATGCCACACCCAGAATCCAACAAGAAAATGTTAAGGACTAAACAACTAGCTTGATTACTTAGATCATTGAGAATTTCCCAGTTACCTGTTGCCCCTTTGGTCTTGGCATTATATATATATATATCCTTGGGATTTGGAGCTATCTGTCATGATGAACACTCTTCCAGCGCACCGTCGAGTGGGGCACCTCTTTAGGACACATGTATCTTACTGCAATGTGTCTGCTATACTTCTTTTCTTTTTGGCTTGGACCATTCAGGTAGTAGCAGGCAGGTGCTAGACTTGGAAATCTCAAACTTGCATTTGTTAGTAATTAGGTTTGTGACAACCTTAGTTAGCTAATGGATAAAGTCGTACTCATTGCTTGGCCGTGACTATTGTATGAAGTCCAGTCTAGTCTAGTTTTGTCTAGGCAGTGTCCGAATTTATTTATTTTTAGTACATCTTTGTTTATGCTTTACTTTTGCCGGTAAATGATTAGATACTAATGTTCTGTTCAGGAGAAGGGTTACAACCCCGGTCCTTGTTTGGTTTACAAGTTGTAACTTGGATTTCGGAATAGTTCCTAAGTTATCTTATCATTTGTCGTTCTATATAGTTATCTAACATGCTTACATGCTCCTGTTATCTTCCATGCTCAAATGCTCCAGTTACTTAACATGCTCACATGTTCCAGTTCTTACATGCTCACATGCTCTAGTTACCTAACATGCTCACATGTTCCAGTTACCTAACATGCTCACAAGTCCCGACTACTTAACATGCTCACATGTCTAGTTTATCTTTCATGTTCGCATGCTTCCTTTAACTTACATGTACACAGTTTACATTACGTCACATGTCCTTTACTTTATGCTACATGTTGCGTTACTTATTGCCCTTCTATTCTTAGGATAAGTGCATTGGTAGCGCACGAGTCTCGATTAGTACTTACTCATCTCTCTCTCTCTCTCTATCCGTTGCTATGATTTGCATGCTAGTTTTAGTTCATAGTTTGGCTTCCTTTGTGGTACGTGCTATTGGGGGTCTGACCCCACTAGTTTTGTTTGGCCAGATCTGATAGTGGAGCTCGGAGGATCTTTCGTACCTTCTACTCGTTGGTGATTACCCAGAGCACCAGAGTACCTTAGTGGATTTTCTATTTTATTCTCCTACTAGTTATGTACATTATTCTTTTGTGGCATTTAGCCTCCGAGCATGTGTTTAGCTCGTGTTTTGGACTTGACATTTAGCCTACGGGCCAGAACATGATTTGCGTATTCTAGACTATAGCTAGAGCTTATCATGTATGACTATTACTCTTGCTAGTCTTCACTCTGTATTACTAGCTTCATGATCATTGATATATGATAGTTTGGGACGCTTTACTATTTTATATTCCAGTTGATCTTACTTCTTGTACATTGTTTACTGCCTGTGATTAAGATACTTAGGATTCTTGACCTAGTATTGACTGTTGGCTTGTATTAGTAACCCCCATCTATACAGCTTATACGTTATTTCGGAGTACTGGAGTACTTTGGTATACGTAGCTGGCCTGGTCCGTCCCTACTTGCCAGTATTCTGGTTCTGGGGCGTGACATACTATGGAAGACTCTCTTGCTGAATCATATTCAAAGAAGACTGTTGCCAGAGTGGGAGTCTCTGGAGAAACTGTACGAGGATTATAAGAACCAAAGCAAGATATTTCTTGTTCAGAAATATCACAAGTGGTTCTTTGAGGACGAAAAAACAATGCTGTCGCAGGTGTAGGAGTTCCTGAAACTGCGACAGAAGTTGGAAGACGAGGCGATGCCCCTCCCCGACAAGTTTGTTGTTGGAGGGATCATTTCGAAGCTCCCTGCTGGGTGGAGCAAGTTCTATACAAACATGTATAGGAAGAAGCTGGAGATCACTCTCGACGATCTCCTACAGAAATCAACGTTGAGGACCAGATGAGGGGTCAACTGAAGGTGGATGCACTATCCAAGCAATTGGCTAACGTCTTTCTGCTTCATACCAGGGAACCAAGGGGCAAGCATGCGGCTTCCCACAGCAAGAAAAAGGACCCTAAAAATCTGAACGTGAATGGGACTTCTTTCAAGCAAAAAAAGGCAAAGTCTCAGATGCCTTGTTTCAAGTGTGGCAAGAAGGGCCACTTCAAGAATGAATGCAAAGCAAAGAGCAAGCAATCAGAGCAAAGAGAGCCTAACAAGGTATCTATGATCACTGATGTTGTTGCTATGATTGCGCAAGTCGATACGGTGGGGGCTGACTCTGACTGGTGGGTAGACACTGGATCCATGTGCCATGTCTGCTCCAGTAAGGGGTGGTTCACCACCTATACACCAACTTCTGAAGTAGTTATGGTGGCGAACCAGGCACAAGCTGAAGTGCTCGGGATCGAGACGGTGGTTTTGAAGCTGACTTCGGGGAAGTCTCTGACGCTTCAATGAAGCATGTACCTGCTATCGCAAAGAACCTGATCTTAGGAGGCCTACTCTGCAACGCAGGCCTCATGATGGACATTATTGCTGGCCAGATGGTGATGTCCATAAAGGAAACATATTTCGGAAAAACTTTTTGTACTGAAGGAATGTTCAAAATTCAGCTTGTAAATCAGTCCAATATAATTAATGCAATCACTCATTCTGCTTATACTCTTGAGTTGTAGCATAATAGGCTAGGACATGTTCATTGTAAACGAATAAAAAAATGTCTAGTCTAGGACTTATCTCCATGTGTGGGGGTAACGTAGAGAAATGGGAAGTTTGTACTCAAACAAAGTCCGGGATAAAGTATTTCATAACCTTCATCGATATCTGCTCTTCAAACAATTCTGGAGTTGGTACACTCCAATATTTGCGACTTCAAACAATTCTCTACAAAGGCCGGGATGAAGTATTTCATAACCTTCATCGATGACTTCTCAAAGTATGCGTTCGTCTACTTGCTGAAGGCGAAAGACGAAGCATTCAAGAAGTTCGAAGGGTTCAGGGCCGAAGATGAGCGGCAGACTGGACAACAACTCAAAAGAATAAGAAGTGATCGAGGTGGAGAATACAGGTCTCATAAATTTACATCGTTCTGCAAAGAATATGGAATTGTCCATGAGACTACGACTTCGTACTCTCCTCAATCAAATGGAGTAGCTGAGAGGAAGAAGAGAACGTTGACAAAAATGATTAACTCAATGTAGTTGACTGTGGGTCTTCCAAAGTACTACTGGGGAGAAGCTTCATTGATGACCACTTTTATTCTGAATAAAGTGTCTCATGCAACTTCAGACATTACTCCTCAAGAACTCTGGTTCAAGGTCAGACCTAACTTGAATGTCATTCAAGTGTGGGGGTGTCTAGCATATGTCAAGCTTCCAGATATGAAGATTCAGAAGCTTGGGACAAGGACTACAAAGGCGAACTTCTTGGGGTTTGCCGAAAAGAGTAATGTTCAAAGATTTCTTGATATTGAGTCAAATCATATCATTAAATCTCGTGACATAGAATATATTGAAGACAAATTTGCAAGGCACAAGAACATTGTTCTTGCGGATATTTCGAAGAACAATGAAGGTGCGTAAGAAATTGAAGTTTTCAATGAAGATGTAGTCCAAGAAGATGTTGTTGAAACAATGGTTGAACCAGAACTCGCTGAGCCGTCAGCGAAGCGTGTGAGGAGACCGAAGGACTTCGGAAGAGACTTTGTCACCTATCATGTGAAAGTAGATCCGTTTACCTATGATGAGGCAATGAAGACCAGAGACGCAGTTTTCTGGAAGGAGGTGATTGACAATGAAATTGATTCCATCATCTCAAATAACACTTGGGTGTAGGTTGATCTTCCTGAAGGAGCAAAATCTATCAGATGCAAATGCATCTTCAAGAAGAAGATGAAAGCAGACGGTATCATTGACAAGTTCAAGGCTAGGTTGGTAGCCAAGAGGTTTTCTCAGAAGTACGGGATCGACTACTTTGACACGTATACTCCAGTAGCCCGGATGAGCACTATCAGGATGTTGATTGCTCTTGCAGCAATACATAAGATGGTGATACATCAGATGGATGTGAAAACAACTTTCCTAAATGGTGAGCTGACGGAAGAGATTTACATGCAACATCCAGAGGGATTTGTCGTCAAGGGTCTTGAAGACAAAGTCTGAAAGTTGGTGAAATCCTTGTACGGGCTTAAACATGCTCCCAAGATGTGGCATGAAAAATTTGACAAGGTTAAAAGGTCAAATGGCTACATGGTCAGCGAGACGGACAAGTGTGTTTACACGAAGTTCGCTGATGGAAGAGGTGTGATCATTTTTTTGTAAGTGGATGACATGCTTATCCTGGGTACAGATGTGGGTTATGTCACGGGGATAAAAAAGTTCATCTCGAGCAAGTTCAGTATAAAGTACTTGGGGGAAGCTGATGTGATCTTAGGGATCAAGATCATCCGGACAGACAATAGACTAGTACTATCGCAGTCCTATTATATTGAGAATATGATTATACGTTATGGGTATCAAAATCTTCCAGGGATCGATACGCAGTACAGGTGTGATCTGAAGCTGAAGCCTAATTCATGAGAAAACGTCAGGCAGCTGGAGTATGCAAGCGTAATCAGAAGTTTGATGTATGCAGAGTCATTTCACGAGCAACTCAGGCATTGAGCACTGGAAAGCTGTGAAACGGGTTATGAGATATCTCAAGAAGACTCAGACATATGCACTGTACTACAGCAAAGATCTGCCGGTAGAGGATGTCTTCATTGATGCCAGCTGGTGCTCAGAGGTGGAGAGCGAGATGTCCACAGGTAGATTCATTTTCACAATGGATGGAGCTGCTATATCATGGAAGTCGAAGAAGCAGACTGCTCTCGCGGTCATCCATGGAATATGAGTTCTTTACACTTGATACCGCAGCGGAGGAAGTATAATGGGAGCTCATGTATGATCTGCCAGTGGTTGGGGCACAAATATCGACAATACCGACATACTGCGACAACCAAGCAACTACGGCGGTGACATCAAATGACCTCTTCAATGAAAAGAAAAGGACTGTACGGTTGAAGCACAGGACAGTACACGATCTTATCAAGAGATGTGTAATTGCAGTGATTGATGTTCGGAGTAATAAAAACCTGGCAGATCCGTTCACCAAGGATCTCAAGCGCCAGCTGGTCGATGACACAGTAAGTAAAATGGGCTTGAAGGCATTATGATATTTTATTATTGTAATCCTACCATAAATTTTATGTTATTAGTTCAAAGAGAAATCTACAAGGCATCTAGATTTTGGTTCAATGGAGGATCATTAATCGAAAGAATATCAGGAATGGTGGGTACATGTCCTATTGGGCATTAAGAGATTACGGACCTACAACCACTGTTGTCTATTGTTATTTTCTGCGAAAAACGGATCCTGTGGGAAGGTTGGCTTAAACGCCTTAATGAGTTCTCAGGCAGAGTGAATGCTTGTGTGCTTTACAAAAATCATGGTAGCGCAGCACTATAAGGAGTAAAACTCTATGCTACTATGGAGTGACTCCACCAAGAGGTTCCCGAAAGGGGTAATGCCTCGGCTTTGTGAGCCAAGTCACAGCGACGTAGCACCGCAAATAGGCAGGTAGCCTAATGATGTATGTTAAAATAAAGAGGGATGTAGTCAACACTACAAAGGGAATGAGTTCCTCATGTTACAGAGGTACGACACCACGATGAGGTACCCACTTAGGGATAAAGTCTCAGCCTTGCAAGCTATGTTGTTGCGACGTAACACCACAAGGGAGCCTAAGGCTTCATGTTAGGTAGTATGGCACTACAAAGAGGCGGTAACCTCATGCTACAGTAGTATGACACTATGATGAGGTTCCCAGTAGGGATAATGCCTCGGCTTTAGGCCATGTCATAGCGGCATAGCACCGCAAGGAAAGCGCAAAGCTCTTCATGCCATGTCTCTTTAATAAGGAACTCACCTATAGTGTATGGACAAAGAGATATCAGGCCGTCTCTTGAGGATAAACTTGTAGACGCCCAAAATTATACACTGAAATCAGGCTGGCACAGGGCCTTTAATGTGTATCTAGAGGCACACATGTAACTACATTATGTGAGTGGGAAGAATTTCAGCTATGGTGCAGAATTCAAGGCTTAGTCCATTCTTGTATTATAGTCTATTATTTTACCCATGCGGGAAGATTCAAGTCGTCAGCAACATCTCTCCTAATTCATGATGGACAGTTACTGTAGGGAACACTCAAACCCATATATAGAGATATGTGGTAGATTGTTGGATTTTTGGCATTTGCATTAGAAATTTTAGTCCCACATCGGCTAGGCCAAAGAAAGTGTCTCTCTATATATAAGCTATGCTTGTTTAGAGATGCACAAGTGGTGTGGAGGTGCACATGGGTGTGCCATGTGGGAGTATTTTTCTAATAAAAAAAGGCTAAATCAACAATGAAAGCATTCATGCTTTTTGCTCTTGGAAAATTAATTTCTATTGGAGCCAAGCCCCATAGGGGCTTAGCGACTCAGACTCGGACTCGGACTCAGGCTCATGGGCTCATGAGACATAATGTGACATTTTGTTGGCACACTTTGTACTTAGCACGTCAGCATCGTCGCTAGGCGCATAGTACGCTTAAGTTGCGCTAATTACGCGAGCCTCTTGTGCAGCCGATTGCACGGTTTGTGCAGGGTGCGCACGATGCGCAAGTGGCATAAGTTGCGTTAATGGCGCAGTGCGCGTGTTGCGCATTTTGCGCAGGGTGTGCACGGTACGCAAGTGGCACAAGTTGCACGAGTGGCGCAGTATGTGCATTGCACGGATTGTGCAGGTTTTGCACGGTGCGTGTGGTGCAGGTGGTGTTGTGCATGCTGTGCGTGCAGTGTGCAAGTTGCACGCGCTGTGCACAAGTTGACTCAGATCGTGTCTGTACACGATTTGGGCGGTTACAGCACGTTCGAATATTCTGCTAACTGACCAGTTATAGTGCGGGCTTATATAAAGCTCTATTCTCTCTCACAGTGTATACACACAAGAGACAGAAGAACAGAACATGTATTTTTTAACACAATTTCAGTTCAGAATTCCTTACGAATTCCTACAGACTTTGAGAGAAAGTGAAGGCGTTGCACCAGCGCTACTTTTGTACAGGAGTCCATGCGCCATCTAAGGAGTCAGAAGAGCGGAGTATTCCAGAGTTCTCCGTCGAGCTTGCTGGTTCCTGGAAGCTATTCGTATGGTACGAATTAAGCTTTGAGCAACGGTGATCATTCACCCCAGCAGGCCACCATCTTCCATCTATCGCCTGTCATCTTTGCTGCTACCTTTAACAATTCATTCAGTACCTTCTTTTTAGATGTGCTACTGTCGTTTGCTACTGTTACAATTTTTTTTAGATTATCGTAACCCAGAATTCTCCTAGGATCTTTGTTATGCACCTTCTTTGAAGTGTTGCTAGAAATATTATTTTTACAATTGTTTCATTTTTTCAGTTTTCCATCGAAAATTGTGCCCCGGGAATAACAATACCTTCTCAATAACAGGTTCTCGTAGGTACATAAAATTATTGTCGATTGTATAATAATGCTAAACTATAGATGCGTAAATGAATATTGTCGTTTATTTTTGACATAGTTGCATCTTTTGTATTTGTTCGGATACTTGTGAGTATATATACAACATCCTTAGCTTCTGCTGTCAGTAGTATGCTATAATTTATTAACTTGTTTATCATTGCTAAATACTTTCTCATGCTTAAAACTAAGAAAGTCCATAAATTGGTATTTCTTGGTATTGTGCTGGAACTAGTATGTATATTTTTTATGAGCTTCATCCAAGCTTTATTAAAATGGCTGCCTTGTCGCCTTTCTAAGGAGCAACTAGATTTTCTGACAGATTGGTGATAAGATTGTGTAGCTACATAGGTTGAAACAAACTTGTTATTTACTCACTTACTCTAACCTTTTATTATTTTGTTTACAAAAATTAAAGAAATATTATCCAACAATCTAAGAGATTATTTCTAAAAAAATTTATCTAATGGTCAAATATTTATTCTGGATATCTCCTAAATTGGCAACTATCATTGTCTTGTTACTTTTGCATTGTGTTATTAATTTGTTTTAATCCTAAACCAATAGCTACACTCCTATGTTTATTCTGAACTAATACTCTAAAGGTTGTCCCGTAGAAATGAGGCTTGGTGTTAACTTTTATAAACTTGCAGTCACTATATAATATGTGAATTTCTCAAGATGGTTAGGTGACATAACTAGTTATCCATTATCCTTGGTTTTAGTCACTAGTAAAAGTTGTTTGGTTCATTTTATTTTCATGTTTAAGTGGGATGGACTATTTTGTTTGTCGGTTTTCTTGTACCTGTGGAATTGAATTGTTTCGTTTGTTGGGTCATGTTCCTTTGAGGGTTTTAGTTTGTTTGATTCCTGATAGGAGTTCATCATTCATGAATTTTGGAATTCACATTCATTGATTGATTTTACCTTAACCTTTTTCAAAAGAGGGCTTCATAGTTATTTCTCTCAAACTGATCTCGCAACCAAGTTTGCACATTGGATCATTCCTATTGCAGAGTTCCATTTAGAGAAGCAAACCTTTTAGTTGATCATTTCTTTTGGAGGACCAAAACTTTTAGTTGAGATTTGTTCTTTAAAAGGTTAACATTTCCTGGATCAGAACAATTTGAACCAGTATGTCGATATTGGTTGTTTGTTCCATGAAGGTTTTTTACGAGAAAACAAGTAGTATAAAAGTCTTTCATATATTAAGTTTGAAGCTTTTCCAGTTTTATGCATGGTTGCATTGTTATACAAGTAATTTGTGTTCCTCTTCCTTATCTTTTCCTTTCTATCTCCATGTCGCCCTACACTAATAATTAACACAGCTAATTCCATAATGGAGGCCCTCCATGGTATATCTTCTTATGGATTAAATCATTGAAGATAAGTATACATGTAGGCCATACTCAAATTGTACATATCGGTTTCTTATTAATATTGTCTCTACAAAGTTAAGGATATAAATTTATATATTTTTGATGAAAAGTTGTGAGAACACTCGGCCTTTATCTTTGCAGCTTAGGAAGGACATTTGAAATTTTATGTTGTTGTTTTTGTTGACGAACTACTAACTTAAACGACTATTACAAAGGTGCAGTTCTATGAACTCTTTACCCGTAAGCACGCATAGAATACTTACTACCATATGCACTCTCATACTAATATTAAAATATCTATTGTATGTTGAAGTATGTAAGTAATTGCATATACACAAATATTATTCTCTGGTTATTTTGATTATCAAATTTCTGAAGGCGCCTCGACCCTATATTTTATTTTGAATATATGCCCAACTGCTTTATATTATTTTTTCAGAATGTTAATCCCATGAGAACTTTGTTATTTTTGGTAAAGTTAATATATGATTGGGTGCTAGTCAGGTTCTTCTAGTTTAGTACTTAGACGCTTGATAAAAATAAAATAAAATAGTATTGATTTTTTAATGTTAAATTCTAAACAATATATATTGGTGTGTTAAAATGATCAGGTTGTGCATCGTTCAAACTACATTTCTTATTAATATGCAATCTAACATTTATGTTCTTGAAGACCAAATTGTTAGAGAGTTTTTCTCTTTTTCGGACATGATCTTTGTAATGTTATTTCTTAAAGTCAGAAGCATTAGAAGTTGAGACATGCTAGAAAAGGAACAAATATGCTAAGGGATAAGAACTATCTCAAAATAATGTACTAAATTATATTTTTCTGAAGAGCTATTATTAAGCCGAAATCAAGAAGTACAAAATTGCTCTGGTCACGTGGAAAAGTAAATTTTCACATTTGCAATTCATATATTCTATTCATTTTGATTACTAAGCTTAGTTGGACAAATATATAAAGTCTGTGAGCCATCATTCTTGGTTTCTAGTGACAATGGATAATATTATTTCTTTGATCGGTTTACATGTTTGAAACTTAAATGACTATATCACAATATTAGAATTTCTAGTCAGAAAAAAAAATCATAATATTGTTCTATCACAATATAGACACACTTCGTTTTACCTTATATTCCGTGACGATATAATTCTTTTGATTCATTCAAACAATTTAGTCACAAGAAAATAGTTAGTGAAATTGTAAATTCCTTTAAATCTAAAGTTTTAAAAGTTGAGATTATTTTGGTTACAAGTCGAAATGGTCCTTCTGTCAACCAGACGTAAATAGCGATACGATACTAAATCATTCCTCTGTAGACCTCCACTAGCTGGGAACCTGCCCCTACAAGTAACCCAAGTTAATCAACAATTGATAGACTAAAGATTATTCTAGTATTTTAGACTATCATTTTTGTAAATATGGCTTGTAAAGTTAAATATTTAGATCCAAGACTGAAAGTTACCGTGTCTTACTTTAAGAGGTGATAGGGTCAGATGAGTTTTCTAGGGCTTATAGTAGCAATTAGTGGAATTATACATTTTGATTCTGATGGCACAGGATATGATTTAGGAGTAATCCAAACACCTGGCTTAGTCGAACCAAAAATTCCTAAAGAAATGAACTACAATTGGTTTCATAGAATTTTAAGTATTTTCTGAGTCATTATATGACATTTTCTTCAGATATAAAAACACTAAAGATCACTAAAATCCAGTGTAAGGTTTTACCTGTGCAACAACTTAGATACTCATAAATTGATAGGTCTACATGACAAACTATCGTAGCTAGGAGTATCAAAGGATTTGAAATGGTATATTTAAAAGTAGCTGTTGCTGAAGCTGAATGACTCAGATATCTTACTATGTATATATCAAATAGATTCAGGCCCAAATTTCACTCTTGCTATGACATCATGAAGTACTAAAACTGAATAAATCAAGCATCTTATTATGTATATACATGATCTACACATTTATATACCTGTCATTTTTATAAATTATGCTAAAGAACTGCTAAAGCATAATCTTGTGAATTTTAAGATGAACAAGTACCTCCAGCTGCATTTCAAGGCATTAAAAGAGCCTAAAAGGCAAATATGTTGTTCTTGACTGTAAAAGTCATAAAAGAACTTACAGATCTCTTGACGAAGAGTCTGTTTACTCTTGACAAAGAGTTTGCCTAAAAAATTAATGATAGAATCATCGAGGGGGATGGGGTTAAGCCCATAAATTTTGTTGTGCCAATTAAGAAAGAGAACTTGTAGAAAGAACAAAAGCATTTCCATGATCTACATTACGAAGGACAAAGATAAAAGATGCATGTATCATGTCTTATTAATTGCTGCATAATTGGTACGTAGAGGCTTTGTTTTAAAAATCGGACCGGTGAAAGAACCAATTTTTTTGATATAGGTTGGACTGGGGTTCAAATAGATTTGGTTTGGTTCAAATAGATAATTGGTAATTGCAACTTAATACCCTCAACTATTCCACTTTTTTAACTTGATATTCAAAACTTTTTTTTTACAACTTAATACCTGAAAAAATTGGACAAAAATATCCCTACCAAACTTAAACTACTCACTACCCTACCCCCTCCGGCTGTCGGCCGCTCCCCTCACATCCACCCCCCTACAGCCACCACAACGCCTACATCCCCCACTCCGCGCCACCCATCCACCCTCCACCCCTACCCCCCATGCTGCTCCGCCTCCGCTTCCCTCACCCCCGATTGTACTACCGTAGTGCCACCGCTGACTGACTGCGCGCACGTCCGGAGAGAGAGAGAGAGAGGGACCATGGTGCAACCAGGGTGGGGGAAGAAGGGGCGGGGGCGAGACAGCTGGTGTGGGAGGGAGAAGTTGGGGTCGGGGTGGCTGGAAGGAGCGGGGGTAGCCGAAGAGGGGGAGTTGCAGGCGAACGGTGGCTGGAGGGGGAGGGTGGCCAGAGGGGGGTGGGGGTAGAGGCAGTAGGGGCTGGTTGTTGGGAAAGAAGCACGGAAACCTTTCCCCAAACCGGAGAGTACCTGTGAGAGGACCGAGCAAACAACGCACGAACCCAAAACAAGCACACAAAAATAACCACGCAGACACAGAGAATTTTTGACGTGGAAACCCTTGCGGGAAAAAACCACGGGACGATCGGAGTCCAACCCTGAGAAGCCTCCACTAATGGAATAGAAGAATTACACCCTCTACAAACTCCTCCCGATCCAAATCGGATCCCGACAACACTCAGAGATAAGAACAATGATTACAAGGCTACGAAGAGCGAGAACGACGAGTAGAGATTACCCGAACACGATCTCCTTCGAACAGCGACCTTCAATCCTCCGTCTTCTTCTCCGAAGTTGTAATGGCACTCTTGCCTCCTTCTCTCTCAAACTTGTGTTGTCCAATGCGATTATGCGATAATGAATTAGGGTTGAGAAAACTCAATATATCTCCCTAATCCCGCAACCAACCTGGACCGTTGGATTAGATCCAATGATGAAAACTCATCCAGAAATCCGCTTCAGCCCCCCGACACACAGAGTTCGGCCAGAACTCTGAGTGGGGCAACCAGCACTGGGTGGCCAAATCCTGGAACGGCCAGACCGAGTTCGGCCAGAACTCGGCCTGGGACCGAGTTCGGCCCGAACTCGGCAGACTTTGTCCAGAACCCCCTTTGGGGCAGCAGCAGCAGCAACAACTACTCCCGAGCTTCTCCGACATCGGACGGCGCTCGTCGCACTCCGGGATCTTCTCCACATAGGTTGGGAACCCCACCCACTCCAACAAATCTCCCCCTTCACAACTATGGGGAGGACGTCGTCATCCCGACGATCTGCCTGCAGTACTCAAACTTCCCCTTTGGTAGAATCTTCGTGAACATATCAGCTCCGTTGTCATCTGCATGCACCTTCTCAAGATCCGCGTCCTTCTTTTCAACCACATCCCGTATCCAATGATACCGAGTCTCGATGTGCTTGGACCGGCTATGAAACGTCTGATTCTTCACAAGATGGATAGCACTCTGACTGTCGCAAAGCTAAGTATACTGCTCTTGCTTCAGTCCCATTTCCTGCAACAGCTTCTTCATCCACAACAGCTCCTTGCAAGCCTCCGTCGCCGCAATATATTCCGCCTCCGTCGTCGACAAGGCAATACACTTTTGCAACCGCGACTGCCACGACACTGCTCCTCCTGCAAACATCATCACGTAGCCTGAAGTCGATCGCCTCGTGTCTACATCTCCAGCCATATCAGCGTCGGTATACCCAACCAGCTTCGGCTCGTCACCACCAAAGGAAAGTCTACAACCAGCAGTGCCCTGAAGATATCGTAGAATCCACTTGACCGCACTCCAGTGTACCCTTCCAGGATTTGAAAGATACCTGCTAACCGTACCAACTGCATGAGCAATATCTGGCCTCGTACACACCATGGCATACATAAGGCTTCCCATAGCTGAGGCATATGGAACCCGCTCTATATCTTCCTTTTCGTCCTCGGTAGATGGACACTGCTCCTCAGTGAACTTAAAGTGAGCCGCGAGGGGGGAACTCACTTTCTTTGACCCGTCCATCCCGAAACGCTGAAGTACCCGGTGAATGTACTTCTTTTGGGACAAGTGTAGCAGCTTGGACTCTCTCTCTCGGCTGATCTCCATCCCAAGAATAGTCTTCGCTGCGCCCAAATCCTTCATAGAGAAGGCCGCGCCCAGTTGGCGCTTCAACTCCGCTATCCTAGTGGCATTCCGACCCACTAATAGCATATCATCAACATAGAGCAATAAGATGATAAAATCATCATCGGTAAAGTACCTCACAAATGCACAATAGTCCGACGTCGTCCGTGCATAACCATGCTCCCCCATAAACGACTCGAACTTTCTGTACCACTGCCTCGGAGCCTGCTTCAGACCATACAAGCTCTTCCTCAACCGGCAGACCAAATGTGACTTGCCCTTCTCACAGAATCCCTCCGGCTGCTCCATGTACAACTCCTCCTCAAGATCACCGTGGAGGAATACCGTCTTCACGTCCATCTGCTCGACCTCTAAGTCGAAACTGGCTGCTAATGCTAACACCACCCGAATAGACGAATGCTTGACGACAGGCGAAAAGATTTCATCATAATCCACGCCTTTCCGCTGACCGTAGCCCTTGACTAC
The DNA here is from genome assembly GCA_029216955.1 of Iris pallida. Taxonomy (NCBI): domain Eukaryota; kingdom Viridiplantae; phylum Streptophyta; class Magnoliopsida; order Asparagales; family Iridaceae; genus Iris; species Iris pallida. The sequence goes on from JANAVB010019757.1 coordinate 64,348, forward strand.
CAGCCTCGCTTTGTATCGAGGGCGAGTAGCATCATCCGTCTGCTTCACTCTGAACACCCATCGATTCTTCAAAGCCTTCTTGTCCTTTGGCAGCCGTACCAGATCATAAGTAGAATTGGTGTGCAAGGAACTCATCTCCTCCTGCATAGCTACCATCCACTCCTGCCTGTGTTCGTCTTCCATAGCCTCTGCGAAACTTTCGGGCTCTCCCCCGTCAGTCAATAGCACATACTCATTCGGCGAGTATCTCGTAGATGGTCGACGATCCCTGTTGCTCCTTCTCAGTGGAGCCACTGGTGCTGGCTGTATACCGACAGCCTCCTCCCCTTCAGGAACTGCCTCCCCGGCATGCTCATCCTCCTGAGGGACACCCTGACCACCATCAGCAGGCTGATGATCAAGGTTGGGAGCAACTCCATGTACCGGCTCCCCCATAACTGGATCCTCTGCGATGTCCTCTGAAAACTGCTCGAAGCGAAATGACTCTAACTCAGGCAATTCCTCAGCCTCAGAAGGCGTCTCGGAATCCTGAGTGTTGGTCATGGTCTGATCCTCGACGAACACCACGTCCCTGCTTCTGTAGAGCTTTCCTTCCACTGGGTCGTAGAGTCTATAGCCAAACTCATCCCGACCGTAGCCGACAAAGATGCATCGCCTCGTCTTCGACTCAAGTTTGGTCCTCTCGTCCTTCGGTACATGCACGAAGGCCTTACAACCAAACGCCCGCAGGTGACTGTATGACGGCTCCTTACCGTACCATACTTTGTCAGGCACATCACCCTGCAAAGGAGCACTAGGAGACAAATTAATAATATAAGCAGCTGTGAGAAGAGCCTCACCCCAATAACTACCCGGCAAGTTTGCTTCTGACAGCAAACACCGCACCCTCTCCATCAGTGTCCTGTTCATGCGCTCCGCTACACCATTGAGCTGAGGTGTCTTTGGCGGAGTCTTCTGGTGTCGTATCCCTTGCTCTCTGCAATACGCATCAAAGGGACCGATGTATTCGCCGCCATTGTCGGACCGAACACACAACAACTTCTTGCCCGTCTCCCTTTCAACGGAGGCCTAAAACTCCTTGAAAGTAGGCAGCACCTGATCCTTGGTCTTTAAGGCATAGACCCAAACCTTCCTGGAATAGTCATCAATAAAAGTTACAAAGTAAGAAGCACCACCAAGAGATTTTACCTTCATAGGATCGCAGACATCCGAGTGAATCAACTCGAGCAACGTCGGCTTCCTCGAACTTGGGTGACTCTGAAAAGACACCCTACTTTGCTTTCCAGCCAAACAGTGCGTGCATTTCTCCAACTTTGTAGACTTGAGCCCCGAAATCACTTTCCTGTTCACCAAGTAGCTCATCCCCTTCTCGCTGATATGGCCGAGCCGCCTGTGCCACAACTCGGTAGACGCGTCACTGACTGCGTTCACCTCCTGTGCCCCCTCTGCGCTCCCCTCCATATAGTAGAGACCGGACTTCTTGCTTCCTCTGGCAATCACCATCGAACCTCTGGAAAGCTTCCACTGACTATTCCCGAAGAGACTGAAGAATCCCTCGTCATCCAACCTTCCAACCGACACCAGGTTGAAAAGGATATCAGGGACATGACGAACATCCTTGAGAACAAGAACCGCACCCGTCTTCGTTCTCAAATGTACATCTCCAACGGCAACCGCCTTCGACACATCTCCGTTGCCCATCTTCAACACGCCACAGTCGCCTGTCGTGTAAGTGGCACACAGTGCCCTATTGTGAGATACATGTGCTGAAGCCCCTGAGTCCACCAGCCAAGAATTGTCATCGCAGGCGAGGTTAGTAATGACCTCATCACCTACGACGATCATATCACCTCCATGCATCGAGGCCGCCGCTGTAGTGTTCTCTTCTTGCTTCCCCTTATCGCCCTTCTTTTCTCTCTTCCAAGCGAAATAATTCCGCTTGATATGGCCCTTCTTACCGCAATGATAACACTCTGAGTCCTCGTAACGACCCTTGGACTTCCCTCTGCTCTTGTCTCTGCCACCACCTGGACCCCTGCTTTTGTCCCTTCCGCGGCTCTCTGAAACAAGTGCCTCTGAGTGGTGGGATGTAGATGAAGTGCCCTGAGAACGTCTCCGCATCTCTTCATTCAACACCCCGCTCTTGGCAAACTCCAGACTGACCACGCCCTCTGGCGCAGAAGCGATCATAGATACTCGTACGGTCTCCCACGAGTCTGGCAAGGTACACAGCAGCCACAGTCCATGAACTTCGTCGTCGAACTTGACTCCCATAGAAGATAGCTGGTCAACCACGCCCTGGAACTCACTCAAGTGATCCGAAATAGACGCCCCATCCTTGTACCGCAGACCCATCATCGTTCGGATCAGGAACAACTTGTTTATCCCGGTCTTCTTCGCATACAAGGATTCCAGCTTATCCCATAACGTCTTCGCGTGCTCAATATTGACAACGTGATTGTACACGTTCTCATCAACAAACTGCCATATGTACCCACACACCTGTATGTGCTCGAACGTCCAGTCCTCCTCGGATTTATCACTGGGCCTCTCGGATGCAAACACGGGTAGATGCAGCTTCTTGACAAATAGCAAATCTTTCATCTTGCTCCACCAATAATGATAGTTTGTGCCATTAAGGTTCACCATGCGCACCGGCTTCGCGTCCATCTCTCCTCTCTGGTTCCTCTGTCAACTCCTGACACCCTTTGAACCCAAAGCTCTGATACCACTCTGTTGGAAAAGAAGCGCGAAAACCTTTCCCCAAACCGGAGAGTACCTGTGAGAGGACCGAGCAAACAACGCACGAACCCAAAACAAGCACACAAAAACAACCACGCAGACACAGAGAATTTTTGACGTGGAAACCCTTGCGGGAAAAAACCACGGGACGATCGGAGTCCAACCCTGAGAAGCCTCCACTAATGGAATAGAAGAATTACACCCTCTACAAACTCCTCCCGATCCAAATCGGATCCCCACAACACTCAGAGATAAGAACAATGATTACAAGGCTACGAAGAGCGAGAACGACGAGTAGAGATTACCCGAACACGATCTCCTTCGAACAGCGACCTTCAATCCTCCGTCTTCTTCTCCGAAGTTGTAATGGCACTCTTGCCTCCTTCTCTCTCAAACTTGTGTTGTCCAATGCGATTATGCGATAATGAATTAGGGTTGAGAAAACTCAATATATCTCCCTAATCCCGCAACCAACCTGGACCGTTGGATTAGATCCAATGATGAAAACTCATCCAGAAATCCGCTTCAGCCCCCCGACACACAGAGTTCGGCCAGAACTCTGTGTGGGGCAACCAGCACTGGGTGGCCAAACCCTGGAACGGCCAGACCGAGTTCGGCCAGAACTCGGCCTGGGACCGATTCGGCCCGAACTCGGCAGACTTGGTCCAGAACCCCCTTTGGGGCAGCAGCAACAACTACTCCCGAGCTTCTCCGACATCGGACGGCGCTCGTCGCACTCCGGGATCTTCTCCACATAGGTTGGGAACCCCACCCACTCCAACACTGGTAGGGGGTGGTGAGCCAGTGAGGGGGAGGGGTGGGGGAGGGGTTGGGTTTGGAAAGAAGAGATAAATTTATCTTTTTAAAAAATTTTGGGTATCAAATTCAAAATATTAAATAGTTGGTGGCATTAAGTTGTTGAGTAAAAAGGTTTAGTGTATCAAGTTGAAAAAGTGGAATACTTGAGGGTATCAAGTTGCAATTAAACCTAAATAACCTATATAATATATCCACATTTACTTTGGTTTGGTTTTTAGCATGTTTGGTTTGGTTTAATTTTACATCTATAAGGTCTCTCAAAATCAAACCAAGAACCAAATGGTAATATTTCTGAGTTTAAAAAAAATTAATTGGTCGATTCAATTATGAGCCGGTTCGGCCGGTTCACTAGTTAAACCCAGTTCTGATAAAAAAACCAACGGTTATTTAAAAAATTCTGGTTCAAGCCAGACTGGACTAATTTTTTTGACAAAATCAGTCGAACCCGGTCCAACCGTCGGTCCGGTTCTAACAATATTACTTTTAATTAACTCTTACGTATACCGTTGTTGCTTTTCATCCAGGTACACAAAGCCTTTTTTAATTTTTTTGTACATATAAGTTTTTGGTAGATCTACTCGTTAATTCTTGATATGAAGAAGAAGAAAAAAACTAACTGTAGAAGCATACCTGAGTCTATCGCTTGGCTAGATTGATCTTGTAGCGAACATTTCTTTTGTATGGTTCGACCTTCTAACTTAATATGATCCTTATTGACAAAGATGAATTTTTTGGTTTCTCTCTATTGATGGAGATGCAGAGTAGAAAAGAAAAGAGAAAACCCTTTTTTTGTGGCGGTACAAATTGGAGAGTTTGACGGAAGATTGGTGATCCTGAAAGCATGGCATCCAGGATTCAAATGTGAGAGGGATCTTTTACATACCGTGCCAGTATGGATTAGATTCCCGAGGCTGCCAATATCGATTTGGAACCTGACGATGATTATGAAATTGGCCAGTTTAGTAGGGAAATCGAATAAATGAGATGAAGCAACTATCGCATGAACCAGACTGATGTATGCTAGAGTATTCGTGGAAATTGAAGCTACCAAAAACTTCTACGAGTAGTCGAGTATGAAGTTCCATCAGGAGAAGTGTTCCAGCAAATTATGGAATATGATTGGGTACCACCTATATGCTGGGCATGCAACTGCTTCGACCATATCGCTCAACAGTGTAAGCTAGCAAAGGAAAAAGGAGGAGACCCACCTAACAAGGAGGCAATTGGGGAACACGTTCAGGGAGACAGCGATTATATCGAGGCTGGTGAAGAATGCGAGAGGATGGAGTGTTCGGGACAGGATGGGAACGAACAACGTGGGGATGAAAGGATAGAAATGGTTGTAATTCAAACAAAAGGCGGTGAGGACACCAATACATTACCAGTCGACATGGTAGATAGGAGGAATGAAGACCTACAGGAGGTTCCTGGTAGCAAGGCCATAGTCTTGGCTGACGCACAAAGTAAGGAGAAAAATCAGATGACATTCACGGCGGATCGATGATCTACGAAGGGATGACTACTAGGCGAAGAACTGGGCTAGCAGGGAAGGGAAGCAAAGAAAAAAAATCAGGGAGGAACGTCCCTTCCAAGTAGAAAATGACAAGCTATATATAAGGGTGAAGACGTCCAAGAATAACAAAGATGGGGAGATGGAGACGAGGCACTGGCTTTGGCTAGAGTCAACCCGAAGTGGCTCCTCCTCACCCACGGGGCGGCAGCAAGCAGTTCGAACTAGGGGGGAGAAGATGAATGCGATGACATACACGAGCAAGAGCCCAACAATTCTCCAGTTTTTAGGCTCCGAGAGTTACATAGGGAACATTCAACTTTTTCATGTCAGTGATCTCATGGAACGTTAGAGGAGCATGCTCGCTTGGTAGATGGAAGGAAATTAGTGAGGTGATTCGGGAGAAGAAGTGTTCGATTATAGCACTATTGGAAACTAAAATTAAGTCGGAGGGACTAATGGAACGCCGGACTCCATCACAATGGCAACAGGTTAACAACTTGCACATATGCGGCATAGCTCGAATATAGATCTGGTTGGATAAAGGGAGCTGGGTAGAGCACACTATTCACATGTTCGAGCATGTCATGGCGGTGGAGTTCTCCAATCTGGGTGGCTTCAAGTTCATATTATGTGCAATATACGACCATAATGATAGGATACGAAGAGGGACGCTTTGGCAAGATCTCATTCGCCTTAGCTTTCTAGCATAACGTCAACTGAGACTCCCGATGTTGGTGATGGGAGACTTTAACTCCGTATTATACGGGCATGAGAAGATCGATGGAAGAAAGATCCTAGACAACATTCTACGGGACTTCCAGGATTTACTCCTGATGTCTGGATTGAGGGATCTGGATCGGGTGGGCCATTTGTGGATTGGAATAATAAAGCCATACATAAATGGGTGATCTGCCAATTAGATCATGCATTGGGAAATAGGCTATGGTTTGATATGTTTTCCAACACGGTAGCAGGAGGCTTGAGAGCCAGCCGGTACTAATGATCACTCTCCGATTTAAGTGGATCTGCATAAGGTGGAACTAAAGACTACTCGTCCTTTTAGATACAATAATGCTTGGCATTTGTCAAAAGGATACAAGGAGGTGGTCCTCGTAGGGTTACAGGCGGACGCCCAGGGAAACCCCCAATACCGGTTTGCACACAGGCTTAAGCAAATCAAACTCGGCCTCCGTACGTGGAATAGAAATCAGACCTGCTCGATTCTTGCTGATAAGAAGCACCAATTGAGGGAGGCTCATGAACAACTTCAAGTGGATGGCACTAACCTAGAGCTTGCTTCCATGGAGCGGAAGTTGATACAAGAGGTGGGCAGGCTTCGTATGGTGGAGGAAATCCTAATGGCCCAATGGGCAAAATGTACATGGCTCAGAGAAGGGGACCGGTGTACCAAATTCTACTATGATGTGATACAGACATGTCAGTACCGCAACACATCAACAAGTTGCTAGACAGCTAGGGCAAAGAAATCTCAATGGCGCCAGACATAAAAGTAGAGGCGGTCAGGTACTATACCCAACTATTTAATCAAAATAATAATCTGATTCAGTTTCCAAACTTGATTTGCAAAAAGATTGTAACTGAGGAGGGCAACAAAGTTTTACTGGTGTCACGACTCGCTACCCAAATTGTTAGGCCAGGCCGAGCCATGTCCAGCCTACGCATGGTTAAAGCTTAGTAAGCTGTTCTAAGTATAGACAATAAAGGATCTAAGCTACTAACAGTTCTAATATCACATTTAAAAGGTTCATCACAACACATTATCTATAAATGAAAGTAAAATAAGTACAGACTTAATAATACACTTCCAAAGTATTAAACTGGAGACAAAGTCCAGTGACTACAAGATATAGTCTAAACAGTTCAATAACTAAGCCAAAAATAATCTAAGCGAGATTACCAAGAAAGGTTCCTCGGGAGCAATGAACTTGTCCTCTGCAGTGGGCCCATAATAAAGATCACAAAGTAAAATCTTCCTCCGAAAGTATGCCTACGTCGTTATCCTGTCAGGACGGGAGCAAATACTGGTTCTACAAACAAAACGTACTGAGCATTGAATGAAAAGAGATGTAATAAATAAGAATCATGTCATATCATAGTCTATCATGTAGAAGAATTTGTTATGACGACAGATGTATATGTAATATTTAAAACTGGAGCAGGCACGTGATCGTCAATAGGTATAAAATGTACCGGTGTACAAGTCTATATGTAATAAAATATACATCCATACAAGTCTATAAGCATAGGTGTACATCCGTACAAAAATGCGGGATAATGGCCTACGACAAGGTATACATATAAAATGTGACCTTGTTCGGTACATACGTACGGAAGAAGGGGGCATGATCACGTACTCAACTATCAGTTTTCCCATAATCCAAGCTATAACATGTGAGAGATACGAGAGCAGTTTAAAACATGTGAAAGATACTGGAAGCAGTATAAAGCATGGTAGGTACTGAGAGCAGTACAAAATATGGTAGGTACTTAGAGAAGTATAAAGCATGTGAAGATATGACTTGCAGTTCAAGAAACAGTATTTTAACATGGTTCATACACAATTCATTATCATATGCAATAAAATAGAGTTTGTAGGGGTACTCACCTCGAGCAAGACAAGGTGATAAGAAAGCAGAGGAAGAAGCCTGGTGTCCTGTCACTGTAAAAAGGGTATAATAATCTCAGTCCCTACACTATTTTTAAGACTCCAGACTGCTAAGTCTAACACTAGTGGTGTGCCAGGACTTCTAACTGGACACCTAGCTAAGTGATGCCCTAGCATAGTAGACCAATTTGGGGTGACACTAAGCCTAACAGCCAACACTTAAAGGATCAGTCGTCGAAGCCCTGGAACCCGCCAATCTACTGGTCGTCCGGGCCAATCATCCTTACGTTGACCCAGGAAGGAACAATACGAATATCTAAGGAGAACGAACGACAGGGCTGTGGGTACGCCACCTTCCACTTCCTGTTCTCGTTCTCGCTCTCCTTAGGACGGACAAAAAATCAAAGAGTCCTTAGAAACTCAAAGATCATTTTAGAGTTTTACGAAAACCACGTATACAAATATACTAATAATAAGAATTAATTATAAATTAAGGATGATACGTAAGGAAAAATCTACAGATGTTATCTGATGATAAAAATAATTATCACCAACGTGTCCAAAATGGTCAAATTAGCTAGGATAGCCTACCCATAAGTTCAATTTAGACACACGGGCAAAATGGCAATTTTGGATCAAAATGATGTCCACCGTTGGACTCACTTTGCACCGAAAAACGTGCTAGGATAAAAGTACACTAAAGTTAACAAATTATATGTCCACAAATCCAGAATGACGATACGAACCCAACGATATGTCTGAAATGGGATTCCGATAACTCGATCACAAAATGGTCCGTTGACCTGGATATTGGTATTCGATTTGCACAGAAATGTGTATCGAAGCCAAAGTCCACTAAATCTAACAAAGTATATGTCAACAAGTCGAGAATGATGACACGAACTCAACGGTATATCCAGAATTTGATTCTGATGAGCCGATCTCAAAGTGATCCGTTGACTCGGACTGTGGGGCCCGCTTTGCACCGAAATACGTGCCAGGGCCCACAGTCTACTGGTGGTGTCAGAATTGAATCCGAAAGTCCCGGATTCTAAAATAGAATTTTACAAGTTAAAAATTACGAATTCGGACGGCCAACTTTGGCGTTAAATTCAACAAATCAAACGTGCTCACAATGAAACGAAACTTAAGGAGCAGGAAGAGGGTTATACCAGCTGTACACAGGAACTGACGGTGCATCAAGCGGAGGTGCGACGTCGTAATTATGACCCGACGAAGTTGGCTCCATAAAACTATCCAAAAATAGTACAATTTAAAGTGTTAACTTGGCGGCCGATTTTGATGTATCAAACGACAAAACTAACGGATGAAACTTGAGGGGAGTGAAGAGGGATATACCGAGATTATGACGGAGCAAAGAGTTCGTCGATCCAACTTTATATTTTCATAAATCGTACGTCACGACAGGATTTCGTGTAAAATGCACGAATCAGCTAGGCGGCACGTCGGGGAAGTCGACGCGCGCCATGGGGGTGTAGCTGGAGGGTGAGCCCGGCCCGTGCGCAGCCGTGGGTGATCGACTGCGGCGGCGGCAGCTCGACTGCTGCTGCTACTTCCATGCGCAGCTGCTGCTGTTGTCGCAGCTACTGCTGCTGTTGCAGCTGGCCGCGGTGCGGCGGGGGCACAGCGATGGCGGTGGTGTGCGGTGGTGGCGTACGGTGGTGGTAGCTGGAGGTGGTGCTCGGGGTGGTGGTGATGGTGTGGTGGTGGTGTAGATGATGGTGAGAATGATGGTGGTGGTAAAGAAGAATAGGAGGAGGGGGTGTTGTGCTGTGGAGGAGAGTAGAGAGAGAGATATTAAAGAGAGAGGGTGAGGTCAATTGCGAGGAGGGAGAGAGGAAAGAGAGAGGGTGAGAGATATTATAGAAAGAGAGTTGAGAGGGAGAGAGAGGTCGGCTAAGAGGGGGGAGTGTGTGTGTTGGTAGAGAGAGAGAGAGGGTATGTGTGTGTGTGGGAGTGTTTTAAGGAGGAGAGAGAAAGAGAGTTATATATATACACATATATAAGAGAGAAAATGAGATATTTGATAGAGTAGAGAGAGGAAGAGAGATATTTTAGAGTAGAAAAAAGAGAGAAATTGTGTGGGGTGTTTGGGTAGTTATGATAGGGATCACATAAAATTGGGTTGGGTGTCGAATCAAGTTCGGTCAAGTTTGGACTAAGGTTTGATCATAAATATAAATATAATTTTATAATCATGGATGAAATAGGAGCACACGGGAGATCAATTGGGCGACACGCAAGTGGCACATGCATAGTAGGCTCAAAACATGTCAGAATCATATATTGGGTTGATTTGATTGGACCGATGTCGGGCCCTGAAATTAAATTGGAAGTTGGATCAGGTTTTACGGTATATAATCAATTGGCCTAAATTGACCCGAAAGTTGTGCAATACAAAAAGAGCACAAGGGACAAGTTTGAGTGGGACACCTTATACCAAAATAAAGATAATCTGGTCTACTACAAAACTCATAAAGAGAGTTTTCAGAGATTGACATCTCTAACACTCCAGAAATCAAAATCACGAAAAAGTAAATTTAATGATAAAAAATAATTATAATAAAATATTTATTGAAAATAATTCATTTAAAAAATTTAAAATAAACCCTAAAATTCAGGGGGCTTACAACTGGCACCGATCCTGGTTGGAGAAATAGAGGAGGTAGTAAAAAATTCGGACCCGGATAAGGGCCCTGGTACAGATGGATTTAATGGAAAATTTTATAAACTTTACTGGGAGGACGTTCGAGAGCATGTGCTGGAGGTTGTTACTGACTTCTTCAAAAATGGTCGATTGTTAAAAGAAATAAATCACACCTTTATAACCCTGGTATCAAAGATACAAGGTACGATCGAGCTGGCAGAGTTTAGGCCGATTGCCTGTTGCAATTATATATATAAGATTATCACACATATAATGTGTCGGCGGATGGAGAGGGTGTTACAAGAGTTGATATCAGGGAATCAGGCCACTTTTATCAGAGGCCAAAGCATTGCAAAAATAACCTTCTAGGACATGAGCTGGTCGAAAACTTTAACAAAAAGGGGGCTAGAAGGCATGTCTCAAGCTGGATTTGAGGAAGGCGCATGACATGGTGAATCGGGACTTTGTGTGCCACATTATACAGGAAATGAGGTTTGATAAGACCTAGATTTCGTGAGTACGAGAGTGCACAGACAGGTTCGGCCGCATGTTTTCTACTTATTTATGCAGATGATTTGTTGGTATTTCTGGTTCCCTCTTATACAGGTCTGGATAATATTTTGATGGTGCTGGAACAATTTGGTGGCCTGACGGGCTTGCAGCTTAATAAATATAAGAGCAAGATTTATTTTAGTACATGGTGCCGCATTAAGAGGAGAAAACTGCTCGGCTGGGTATACTACGAGGGGAATTGTCGGTTACATAATTTGGCATTCCCTTTGTCACGCTCCAGAACTAGAATACTGGAGAGTGGTGGACAGACACAGCCAGCTACGTACATTGAAGTATAATCTACCTCGATATACGGTCATGGCTGTCTAGATGTTTGAGGGTTTATCTACAAGCCAACAGTCTCTTATGGCCATGAACAAGCCTAGTGTCTCAATCTCAACAAGCAAGTAATTGTTACAAGATGTAAGATTATCAGAAATACAAAGTAAGGCGTCCCAAATATTACATATTCAGATGATCATGAAGCTAGTCATACAAAATACGAAGACTAGTAAGAGTTTAAGTCATACATGATCAACCCTAGGATTTGTCAATCATGTAACAGCCCATAGGCAGACAGAAATTAAAGTTTCAACACGAGCTAACACTTGCTCGGCGGCTAAATGCCTCAAAAGAATAATTTACAATAAAGTGGGAGAGCAAAATAAGAAACCCACTCGTTGCCAGGATTACGTATGGTGTTCACCATCTGGCTGGAAGGCAGGAAGATCCTCGGAAGCTACTCCGAAATCTGGCCATACAAAACCAGCTAGGTCAGACCCTAGAAGGAGCAAGTGCCACAAGGGAGGCTTCACTTAAGAACTAAAACCAGCATATTAGCACATGATACATAAAGGATAACGAAAGACATTAGTTAGAGAAAATAGGGTGATAAACGATAAGATAACTAAAGGACTATTCCAGTAACCAAGTTACAACCCGTAAACCAAACAAGGACCGGGGTTGTAACCCTTCACCTGAACAGAACTTAGTCTCTAACCAATTATCGAATAAGTAAAGCATAACAGTAACGGGCTGAAGTAACCATGTACTGGCCTTGTCTAGGCAAGACTATACTAGACTCTATCCATCAATCACGGTCAAGCAATGAGTACGGCTTGATAGTTTAACTAACTAGGGTTATCACAAGCCTAGTTACTAACAAGATGCATTGAGATGTTCCAACAGCCACAAGCCCTGCAGACTTAATCCAAGTTATCTAGTAGCAAGTTAAGAGACTTGGATTAGGTGACTTAGGGGTGCAACACATGACAGTGTGCTGGAAATATGTCCTACTCGACGGTATGCTACAAGTCTAATTAAACCGCCCAGATAACGGGACTTCCTGTAGCTGAAAATCTCTTCATTGACTACTTGATCAATCTAGTCTCATTATCCTAGTCAGATTCAGTATTAATCCCTGACCGTAGTAACCAGGAATCCTTGTCCTAGACATGATGCAAGATGAGACATGTAGCTTATACAAGCACAAACACTCACGGTGTCAAGATAAGAGTTACTTAGCAAGTCAAGATAGTCGTCACAACAGCATATCAAGATTATCAAGTTAGATTACTTACCAAGTCAAGAGTGCGTCACAACAGACCACCATCAAGAATTATCATCTCAAGTTACTTGTCAAGAGTGCACCACGATAGGTCACTATCATGAATTATCATGTTACTTGTTACTTGTTAAAAGTACGCCTTAACAGACCACTATCGTGTTCTATCCTTACATTATCATGAATGACAGAAACTTATATAAAATATTTAGTAACATATTCTTGAAGCCAAGAAAAAGATCAACAACTTTCATGTTTTGAGTTTTCCAAGATTTTAGCTACAAAACATCTCAAAGAGGCAAAAACAGTCATTTGGAGTGACCTGCGCGCAAGTTGTGCGAGCAAAACTGCCCATGGCGTACGTTGTACGGCAGAAAATCGTGCGGGCGCGCGGCCGCGCAAGTTGCACGTTGGGCGCGGGCAAAATGGCCCATGGCGTACGTTGCGTGTAAGCACGGTGCGCGACAGAAAATCGCACGGGCACGTGGCCGCGAAAGTTGCACGTTACGCGCGGGCAAAATTGCCCACGGCGCATGTTGCGCACGGGCGCGTGGCATAAAATCGTGCGGGCGCGCAGCTGCACGGACGCATAAGTTGCACGTTGCATGTGGGAAAAATTACCCACGGCGTACGTTGCACGCAAGCACGGTGGCGGGCGCGCGGTCGCGCAAGTTGCACGTTGCGCGTGGGCAAAATCGCCCACGGCGCACGTTGCGCACAAGCACGTCGCGCGGGCACACGGCAGAAAATCGTGCGGGTACACAAGTTGTATGTTGCGTGCGGGCAAAATCGCCCACGACGTGCGGCAGCGAAGACACTGCGCGTGCCACTGTTCATCATCCCGACAGCACCAAAAGGTGTGGGGAACCCATGAACACAAAAATAGTATAACTTGCTTATACGAAGTCGAAATCAAGCGGTTCAAAAGCCAAAATTGGGTATTATTGAATTCCCTACAACATGGAACCATTAGATCTCGAAAATAATCAAGTTTCAGAGATTAAAAACCAAGAAAAACCAAAAACGTTATAAACTTACATCTACAAGAATCCATCCATCAAAACCAAAAATGTCAAGTTCTAAAGAGGCTTAGAATCAAGTAAAGAAGGGAATGGAACAATAAAATGTGAGATCCATCATGAAGCAAGTTGCACTTGCCTAGGGCTTGGTAGGTGGGAGGAGTAAATGATAAAGATGAAGAAGTAAATGCAAAATAATGGACGAGAGAGAAGGAGTTGGGTTTTATACAAAATCTCTCCATATCAAATCAAAATAAACTAAGCCAAGCCAAGTCAAGTCATGTTGAACCAATCAAGTCAAGATTAAACCAAGGTTAAGCTAAAAAAGATAAGTCAAAATACGGGCCACCTGACAATTGTCAAAAATTCGTATACGTATCCTGAAAAATACTTATAACGGGAAACGGGCCTTGGCAGTCAATTACGCTCGTGATGTGAACTACAAAGTTTGGTTAAGTACGTACAACGATGCATGGAAGGATGGGAAGCTATCGGTCTACCGTTCGAGGGCGTATCGAGCGTGTTATAACTGTAATAACGGCCATTGCGGGCTACTGGCTGCAGGCGATCAGCTTCCTCTGGTGACTATTAGAAGATTGGAACGTATTTGCATAAATTTTGTTTGGCACGGTGGAGTGCACTCAATAGCATGGACAACTCTCTGTCGGCCAAAAGATGAAGGAGGTGTCGGAATACGCATATTGCGCATGATGAGGAAGGTGGCAGGAATGAAGTTAGTATGGCACTTCTTAAAAGGAAAATCTATGTGGGCAAGATGGATGCAAAATTACTACTTAATGGACTCCAATTTTTGGGCTTAACTCCTCGACAAATAATGAGTTGGTATCATATAAACATATGTTATTGTTGCGAACATTTGTAAAACAGCAGATTATTAGAGTAATTCGGGACGGAAGAACAACGGATCTTTGGTTGGATCCCTGGATCCAATACAAAGGGTTATTAGAATGGGTAAGTATAACCGGCGATCAACCAGCTTGCAGGAATCCAAGCCAGGCGAGTAACAAGGGAGTACGTGGCTGCAATTTCCCAAATACAGATCGACCGGAGCCTAGCAGCTGACGCCTGGACATGGAAGGGCATCTCCAGCGGGAAGTTCGAGTACGAGGGGGTATACGAACAGGTAAGAGAGGTAGGCGAGAAATGGGATCTAGCAGAAGTAGTATGGGTCAAGGGGAGTGCCATAAAATTTCAAATGTGTGTTTACAAACTTCTTATGGGTCGGCTGCAAACAAAGGATCACCTCCATGAGTCCAAGTAGATAACAAGGAATATGTTATTTGTAGACAGGCCGATGAATCAATGGACCACATGTTCTTTAGATGTGACGTGGCGTGGGACATATGGCAGGTACAAAGAAATCAACTCCATCTTCCAACACAAGGGAACTTAGATAGGGGACTAGAGGCAATTATTCAAGAGATTATACAACGGAAGAGACAAGGGGCCCAATGGTATCAGATGGCTCGAATCAGACTAGCAACGACGGTCTAGCTTGTGTAGCGAGAGCGAAATATGCGTATCTTCGATAACTCTCAAAAATCGACTGTAACACCCAGTTTCTGGAATGAGAGTATTTTTGAAATTTTGTATTTATAATTATTATTTATTTGTATTTATATCACATTATGATTTTTGGTGATTTTTTATCAATTTAAAACTATTTTTAAGTCATGGCTTGTGATTTTAACTTTGACTAGTTGAGACCTTGTAGACTAGCCTAGAAGTTAACCCTAGCTATGGTAATCCTACTCTAACTTAAGTTAGCCCACTCTAGTCACTTAGGATTTAGTTTTGAAATAGAAAAATCAAGTTTAAGTTAAATGACTTATGGTTTAATACAATGATTTGTGATTTTCATTAAATGACTTATGACTTAAGCCCATGGCCCATAACTAGAAGCCCTAACCCTAACCAAACCCTAAGTGACCAGCCACATAGGGATCCCCACCCTATATAAATAATTATTCATTAGTTCTTGCCTCTTTTTATCATTTCAACACATAGGAAAGGAAAGGTTTGTCCATTCTTCCCCAATCCATAGATTTTTTATTTTAAATCCTTTTTAACTCTAGTTTCTTGCAATAGAGCCTAATACCCTTCTATTTCTTATTTATGGAGAGTAATCCCAGATTTTGAGCAATTTGGGGATCCGAGCTAGCAAGAAGGAATACTTCTTTTTAGGGCTTTTCTTGATATTTTCATCTATAGGTAAAACCCCTTAAATTGTATTAATATTTCATTTTCTTTGCATTTAGGGCTAGATCTAGGAGTTCCCTAGCTGTCCCTAAAGTTTGGGTCAATTTCGTGTCCGTTTGGTGTCCGTATCGGACACGTGTCATAAGTGTTGTGTAGGTGTTTGATTAAATGCCTCTAAGGATTTTATTTTCGATTTTTGTAAAATTAATTATATGAATTTGTAGATCTAAATGTGTATACTAACTTTTGTGAAGACTGATTTGATTTTCGTGTCGATTTCGTATCAAAATTGGGTGCGGACACGCCGCACGACACGCGTGTGCGCTGTCCTGCTACCCGTGTCCTGTTTCTCGCTAGACACAGCATTTTGACACACGAAACTTGGTGTGGAGATTGGGGCAGTGACTGACAAGTCATTCCCCAAGTTTTATGACCCTCGTTTTGTATTGGACACGAAAATGAGACCGCACGTGTTTTGCACTGGTCTGCGCGCACGCAAAAATTGCGTCTGATACGCATTGTTTTCACTGGACACGGCTTGAGTGGACACGATACATACACTTTATCACACGAAGCCCTACTCTAGGAGAACCTACATGCATGAGCACGAGACACGGGTCGCCCTGTTTTGTGTCCTAGGGCGACCCACACGCAAGCACGAGGCTGCTGATACATGCTTTCAGTTTTGAAAATTTTAATATTAAATTCCATTTTAAACTGATTTTAATTAATGTCAACTTGCTATATTTGATTCATACATGTGTATTAGTTAATGCTAAGTGGGATTAGCATGTTAGATTAGGTTGTGGTCGAGAGAATGGAGTTTTGAATGTGGATTGGGGACTCTGGTTCTTTGACTGTTCACTGTTTGTTAATGTCCTGCCAATTTCATTGCTTGGTAGTTCAGCCCCAACCCATCAGAGTTTAGTCCTGTATTGCATTGACCACTGTATCACCATTTGATTTAACCCCATGCCATATGTTCACTACATTTGCCTATTGGGATTGATTAATAGATGTTCAGTCGAGCCAAGTTGCTCATGTCCACTGCTAGCTAATCATGTTGAGACCAATGCTTCGTTTCCTGCATGTCCTTGTCTGTCGTTCGAATAGAGTTAAGTCCTGTATCATTAGATGCCCAGGCCATTCATGCTTAGTCCCCTATTAGAGATTCATCACTGCATACTTGTATCAGAACACTTCATATAACTTGCATGTAGATGTGACATCCTGCATATTAGAAAGCATGTCCTGCACATTGGAATAGTCTACTGCATTCAATTTGAGATATCATGCACCATCATATACTTCATTTTATGCCATGTATATACTTCACTGTATGCAGTGATCCACATACATCTGTCCATGTGTGGACAACAAGTAGCCAAATGCATTCACTGCATTCCCATGGTGCTTTGCCCAACCTTCATTAGTCAAAACCTCAAATCATTCACTGCATACACTCACATCGTACATTGTCCTGCATACATTGCATAAATACTGCACTCTTCACTAAACCTTCATGCCTTGCACTCATTTTCATATGTTCTGTGCACTCTGATACTCATGTATCAGAGCATGTGAATGTTCACTGCTTCCAGTATTCACCATTTAGCCCACTACATTCAATTAGCACTGCACTTAGCAATTTATCCTGCACTCTTTATTCGCCCCTGCCACTTAGTCATGTCTTGCATATATTGCTGCAATGCACTTGGGTCCAGAGGTGCATTTATGAGTCCAATTTGGTTCTGTCCTGATGACCCAGTGAAGATTTTGTTCAGTTGATACCTTGTTCAGTTCACATTAGTGTTACCTTTTAGCATTTTGTACAGATGTTACATTAGGAAGTTCACCTTCCTATGCCGTTGATGTTCAGTTCTCTTTGGCTTAGCAGTCCTACATCTGGTTTATCAACCATCTGCTCTATTAGGGGTTCACAGTATTGTGGTGTTAGTTCTTAGTGTAGAGGTTTGATCCCAGGTTCAGCCCCCACATGTACATTCTCTGTTAGCCCTTTTGGTTCATTGAGCATTGTGTTCAATCCTTTTGTTTTAAGTTCAGATATATTTTGATGCCCTGTACTACATTTCTATATGGATGTTCAACCATAACTTTATGGTTCAGACTCTCCATTCCCTGTATATTTTTAGGATCATTGCAATCACTTTTATCAAGGCATACATATCTAACCATTGTCTGACCTATCTATATGATGTTAACCACTGCATTTCTAGTGTCCTGTACCCTAGTATGTACTGCCTTAACATTAGGATTCGAATTTGGGTTTTGGGTTGGACTGATATATGTGTAATTGTCATCTGGTTTTCATTTCCTGAGTTCATCAATAATGTTCCTGAGACTTAATTCCATTCTTCCTGAGATTGTGCATATTCATTGATTTCATGATTACATTATTTTCCTGAGTTTTGTACACAGGTTCCTACACACATGTTATCTCCATTACACTCTTTCCTACCCTAACTAACCACCATTGACACAACTACCCACTGTCACTTGACACATTATTCACAAATGCCTAAAACCTATCATATACACACACACACACTTTTGCTCACATTCCCTTTTGATACTACACCTTTCACTACACCTACACGGCTCTCCCAATATGTACACATATGTTAATAGCCTATGTATATATATATATATATATATATATATATATATATATATATATATATATAATGATGTGGTGTATATGTGTGATATTATATTAATGTAATGAAATGCAAGTAGATATGTAGCTATGTATGTGCATTTTTGTATTTAGGCTATAGCCTATGCAGATACCTACCTATATTATGAGTATATCTAAACTTATGTGTATGATAGCCTAGTTTGGCTTGTACTTGTGCTAGAATGCTAGTATAGGGTTGGGTTAGGTCTAGTGAGACTTGATGGACTAGAGAGTTGACCAAGTTTGACTTGGACCTAGTTTGACCTAGACAGTTGACCAGGTTTGACTTAGAGTTGACTTTGACCTAGTTTGACCTAGAATTCATGTAGATTACATCGTAGACTTCATTTACCTTATTTTAAACATGTTATAACCTGTACTGCTCTATTTAGGACATTGTGACTCGGGTGCAGACATCTGATATTATACTACTCTTTTTTAGAGTATCAAGCGAGTACATTCTCTGATAGTTCTCTCATTTAATTGTCAATTACTGTACTTCAGTTCTAGTTAGTTGTATATGATTCTCTGTTACAAACACGTATTGTTATTTCTAAATTCATGTATATGACACACATACTTTACTCGTCTTGCCTCTATTATTCGAATCACCATTCGAACTATTCGAACCACCTATTTGCATCTTCATGTGCTGGTTGGACTTGTATACGATTGATGTATCGGATTATGGATTCACTTGTATTAGAATGGGTAGAGAAATACTGATTAGACATGTGAACATTCCTACTATTCGAACCAGCCCTCTATGAATGATATTCGAACGATAGCCATCCCACACTTGGCCAGGCGTGCGATGTGCCGTATTACCCTTAGCCGTTTACATGTCTATCTCAGCATTTTAAAACACACTTGGAGAATTTATTCGAATCATTGTTAGAACATCATGTGAATCATTATTCGCACCACCTTATTCGAATCACCTTATTAGAATAATAATTAGAATCACATTCGACTCATCTTGTATTAGACTTACATTGGGATTACACTCGGCTTATATTGTACTGTCTGGACTCATCATGTTACTTTAGTTCAGGTAGATTTTATTTTACAGTCTTTATTGCCATGATTTCTTCTCTTGTTTAGTTACTTAATTTCCTTGTATCTTATCTGTCTCTCTATACTATCACCTGAATATAAACTGCCATGTTTATCAATACAACTGTCTATAACTGCTTTATGGTTCTCTGTCATTTACTTGGGTTTTCTAGATGAGATGTGCTCGTTCTTGTCCTGACTGGACCTGTTAAAATTTTATAAATGATTTTCCTGAGGATACTTGCCCTACTCATTATGGACCTGACGAAGGATTAGCTACCTTTGGCCCCGACACTCAGGAGTGATCGAGAGACTAGCTAGTAGACTGGTTTAGTTTTCATGTTTTAGAACCTGAATTGTAATAACTTGATATATGAGTTGTATTTGAGTTTGTTGAGATATTATTATTTAGTAGTTTATAATTGTAGTTGTTTAGTCTTTAGTTATAAACTTCTGTGTTATCTTATCGTGCTTAGACTGTGATTGAGATTTCATTATATCTGTACTTGTCCTTCGTTCGGAGTTAAGATTTGACAAGTATATTATATAATTGCGTGAGTTGTTGATTAGATAGTAACCTAGGACAACATTCTACCGCCGACACTGCGGCGTAGGCTGGGAGCTGTTACGTACTCGTACCCTCACAGTGGGTGCGGGTCGTGACACGTTTTTAGTGGTGGCCCATGCAGGTCAAGAGTCGCATTAGTACGATATCGTTGTGGTACGGCGACTTAGTTGTACTGCTGCGAGCCTGTGATAGGATTGAGAGATAGGCTTTAACGGAGAGGTTACTCAATCACAGTTAGGACTACTTGAGAAGATTCCTGGGATAACCCTTGAGTATCTCATTTTAAACTATCTCGAAATTCGATTCTGACAGTATCTGTCTATCTTCCTTGTTCATCGTTGAATTTGATTCTTGGTATTCATTATTGACTTGATTTTCTACCAAGATAACATTATGGGCTAGGTTGTCTCAGTCATGGAATCTAGAGACTTCTACAGCCATATCAGCTGGTTGGACGATAAGATAGAGTCTGATTTTGGATGTATTTCTCGGGTATAGGAATTTAAAGTTTTCGCAGCCAAGCTAGCGACAATACGAAAATTTAAAATACCATGATTCTAGAGGTATATACATTAGTTGTGGACTCTGTGGATTATCGCAGCCATACTTACTGGTGTGACGAGGATTCTGGTAACATGGTTCTGGATAGACGGGTGTCACCCCCAGTTTTTGAATTAGGAGTATTTTCGTCATTTTTCAAGTTTTATAATTTTTAGGAATTTTATTTGATTTTATATGATTTTTTGGGATTTATTTGATTTGGTTTGAATTTTATCCAATTTGGACTTAAGTTGGAGACCCGGGTAGCCTGGACACTAGTGGGACCTACATACTAGCTGGGCTTGGCCTACATACCATCCTAATTAGGCTAGATACCATAAATCCTATTTCCATGACTTAATTAGTCATTTTAGAGCTTAATTAGTAAATTAAATTAGACCGAAACAAACTGAACCCAACCCAACCTAAGTCTAATGGGTTTGGAGGGTTATTGGATCTCACCCAAAACCCAATAACCCCCCCCCCCCCCACCATGGCCGGCCACATATAGGAGCACCCCCCATTTCTTCTTCACTAAGTAACTCTCTCCCTCTCTCAAATTTCATTTCTTTCCTCCAAGCTCCTTTCTTCTCCAAGGAAACCTAATTTAGGTAAGCCATTAAACTCTCTATTTATTGCTCTTTGCATTTAATGTCTTCACAATAAGTGTAGAGAAGAGGATTTTCTACACTTTGCCCCTAGAATTGGTAGGATTCCCTAGAAATCTAGGTTAGAGATTATTAAGGGTTTTTATATATAAGGAGAAATATATATATATATATATATATATATATATATATATATATATATATATATATATATATATATATATATATATATATATATATATATATATATATATATATATATAAAATTATGTGTATTTGTGAGTGAGTGTCTATGTAATTATATGTGTGTGTGTAGAGGAATGTAGAGAATGGTGGTGGTGGTGTATGAGTGAGAGCGGTGGTGAGAGTGTGTGTTTGTGTTTGTGTGAGAGAGTGTTTGAGTGAGGGGGTGTGTGTGTGTTTGTATTTATATATATATATATATGTGTGTCTGTTGTGTATATAGATATATATATATATATATTTTTATATATATATATATATATATATATATATATATATATATATATAGATAGATAGATAGATAGATAGATAGATAGACAGATATTAGAAGGAGAAGTAGAAGGAGAGAGAGAGAGAGTGGGAGTAGAAGGAGAAGTAGGAGGAGAAGTAAAAGAAGAAGAAGAAGAAGAGAAGCAACTGCAGCTATCTATCTATCTATCTATCTATCTATATATATATATATATATATATATATAGAGAGAGAGAGAGAGAGAGAGTGGGAGTAGAAGGAGAAGTAGGAGGAGAAGTAAAAGAAGAAGAAGAAGAGAAGCAACTGCAGCAGCAGCTAGCAGCTGAGTGCAGCAGTAGCAGCAGCATGCGCAGCTGCAGCAGCAGGAGCAAACAGCAGTAGCAGCAGGGCAGCAGTCCCCCCCCCCTATTCAGCCCCCCTTTACCCCTTAAACACCCCAATGGATATATATATATATATATGTATATATATGTATATATATATATATATATATATATATATATATATATATATATATATATATATATATATATGTATATATATAGATAGATACATAGAGGAGAATAAGAAGAATGATGAGTAGAGTAAGAAGAATGAGAGAATGAGAAAAGAAGAAGAGATTAGAAGAAGAGGAAACTAGAAGGTAAGAAGGAGAAGAAATAGAAAAGAGAAGCAATTAGAATTAGGAAGTAGGAAAGGAATGAGAAGAAAAAGGATAAGGAATTAGAGTAAGAAAGAGAAGAAGGAAATTAGAAGAAGTAAAGAAGAAGTTAGAAGAAGAAGGATTAGAGGAATAGGAAGAATTAGAAGAAGAAGAATTAGAATAGGAAATAGAATTTGGGGGAGATCGAGTTAGAGGGCGAAATCGAGCTCCGAGTATCGGAACGCGATAAAACTTGGGAGAGACCTAGAATACGTGAATTAGACTTTGCGGGTAGACTCCCGAGTGGAAATCGGGGTTGTAGGGCGCCGGTATCGCGCCGTACCATTGTGTATCTTAATTTATTCAAGATATCGGCAATAATCCGTAAGATGGACTAGACGTCCACTCTACCTAGGTATTTTGGTAGGTAATAAACCTATAGGCTAGTATCATACTACCCTATGGAGTTCGGGTCAAAATACCAAGCGTAGGAAGGCTAACTTGGTAATTGCCTAAGTTAAAATTTTACCTTTTAAAAGGGTAAAATAGGATATTGGCCTACGGCCAAGATTCGGATTTCGAAGTCCAAGATGGACATGGATATGGGTTGTAGAGGTTGGTAATGATTAGAAATAGCCGTCTAGACCTAGTCTTGACCTCGGTTGACCACAGTTGACTTTTTAGACCAAAAGTCAACTATGGGTCAATACTTTACCCAATTTAGTCCCAAATTCCTTTTAACTTGGACGGTTGAGCAAAAGTCAACTATTAGTCACCAGTGATCTAGGGTTGACCTAGGGTTGACCTAGAGTTGACCAGAGTTGACCCGTTGACCAAAAGTCAACGGTAAGTCAAATTTTGACCTAGTTTGATTCGGATTGATTTCCAATGTTCTCCCATGACCAAGATTGACCCAACTAGACATGTCTTGACCTAGAATGACTTAATAGGATTTAATTTGATTTAACTTTACTTCCTAAACTTAGTATTGATACGTCTTGTTCTCTATAGGTCCTCGAGACACTGTAGTGGATCCGGTTGACATATTTTATCATCTTACAGGCGAGTACATTCTCTGATAACTTATTCCCAATTTATGATGACTGTTATGATTCATGTACTTAGTGTTGATATTCTTATTTCTGACACATGGTTCTCACGGATTGGTATTCCTGGATCACGACGAGAGATGTTTCTCCTTCTTAGGTTGGGATGTATTATGCAAGCTTCCTTGTAGTTCTTGCTCAATATATGGTTATTGATTCTAGAGAAGGTTTGCTACCTTCTCATTAAAATCCCATGCAGTGACGTATCCTGTTTGGATCCATTCTACCAGTTGGGGTATGGGGAGTAGTAGCGCATGCCTGTGATCAGATCCATCCCGTATTACCGAACAGTGTGAGTCATATACCGCACATATGACTTGCCAGGCCAGTTCTTGACAGGTACCCAAGCCGATCACAAGCTAAAACTACTACTCACACACATTGGACATATGGCTTTCCTTGACTTGTGTACATACCATGATCTCGTTCTATTTTCTTGTTCTAGCGCTAGCTCTACAGCTTACCATGCCATGATACATACATGTACACTCCATGATTCATTGTATATGCTCTATTTACAGTCTTATAGCTTTGAGATCTGTTATAAGATATATGTACTCGTTCCATCCTGACTGGATATGTTGACAAAATATTACAAATGCAGACGAGGGAGATTGCAGTACCTACTACGGTCCGGATGACGTAGTGGGCTTAGACTTGGTCCCGCAGGGCTTAGCTCCGTCTGACGAGACTTTACCACTTGCTTAGTTAGAGTAAGTCTTTTGTACTGGACCTTGTCTCCAGTTACTTTTGAGACTGTATAACATTTGGATTGTATTAGAGACTGGACTTGTATATTATTTGTGTTTGGACTTGACAGGTTATATTTTATCGTCTTGTTGTCTTTATCTTTCAGTCTTTACTTTATCATCTTAGAGTTGTGATTGAGCACTCATATATATTCATTGCTTGTCCTTCGTTCAGAGTTAACCATATTCTCGACAGGTTTTGATATATATATAAACTGTTGTTAGAGTAGAAAACCTACAGCGTTCCATGCCATTTTTTCGGTGAGGGCTGGGCGTTGTCACGTACACGTGCCCTTATAGCGGGTGCGGGTCGTGACACGTTTTAGTGGTGGCCCATGCAGGTACTGAAGTCGCAATTAGTGCGATGTCGTAGCGGCACTCGTCTTAGAGTGTTGACTACGAGCCTGTGTTACACATAGGAGGTAGTAGGCTAAGAGTACTCAATCACAGTAGGATCTTTCCTTGCTTATCTTGCTTACCGTCTTTGATATTGATTTACTGCATTCTAGTTGTCCTCCTTTGATATAATCCTTCATGTGCCATATTGATATCTTCTTTTCAATCTGTCTCCAGGATGGTTATGACTCATTCTCCCGGTGAGGAGCACGGGGAGACGGAGAGGTCTGCTACCTCTGGCGGACAGGCTCCGGTCACTTCCCCTACAGATGGGATTTCTGTTGGGGCTCTCGGGGGTACTCCTCCAGCGCTCTCGATGACCGTCCCTGGGGTCTTGCGGGTGCTCTTCCCGCAGTACCGGGGGCTACGGCGGGAGCTGTCGGGGGCGTTCTTCCTCCTCAGCAGGGGACTCCTCCGGTGATGGGAGCTATTCCTCCGTTGCCTTCTCTGCCCACAGACATGGGGCAGATGGTCGCGTTCTTTCAGCAGGTGCTGGAGTCCCAGCGGGCCCAGTACGAGGCTTAGTTGAGGCAGACAGAGGCCATGTGCCAAGGTATGGAGGATGCACACAGGTTGGCTATGGCGGCAGTGGAGCGTGGGGCTCCACAGAGAGAGGTACAGCAGCAGCAGCAGAAGATCGGGGATATCCAGGCTTTCAAGAAGCTGGGTCCGAGAGATTTCAAGGTGACCGAGGGCATTATTTATGCTGATGACTGGCTCGAGGATATCGAGCGCTAGATGAGGGCCTTCCGCCTAGCAGACGACTTTAAGGTCGAGGCGGTTGGTTTGCAGTTGTTAGATGTTGCCCGGACATGGTTCCGGAACGAGCCGGCTCTTGCAGGAGAGGGCCACACTTGGCTCGAGTTTCGGGCCCTGTTCAGAGAGAAGTTCTTTTCCCCCACAGACAAGATCGGCTTAGTGTGGCAGTTCCAGAACCTGCAGCAGGGCGGGATGACTGTGGAGGAGTATGCGGCAGAGTTCGGCCGGCTGAGCCAATACGCCGAGTACATGGTGAGTGCCCGGTGATCCGAGCAGAGCGCTTCCGGGAGGGATTGACATGGGATATCAAGATCCTGATCCCTTCCTTCTATGCGACATATGCAGAGGTTTATGCGGAGGCTCGGAAGGTAGAGAGGGAGTGGGGCTTGAAGCCGAAGAGGGATCGTGATTTGTTTTTGGGGCCAGTAGCAGCGCAGGGGCTGCTAAGCGCCCTCAGCTTCAGCATCAGTCATTCCAGCCTCATCATCAGCAGGGGCAGGCCAGAGCGTCTATCCAGAGGGGTCAGTAGCGTTCGGGGCAGGATGATCCACCGTGCCACTTCTGCAAGAAGCCCGGTCACCTCTTTGAGTTCTGCAGGAGAAGACTGGGTTTGTGTCTCTTTTGTGGTGCCGTTGGGCATCAGATGCGGGAGTGTCCCAAGAACCGCCATGTTACTGGAGCAGCTCAGAGGGTACCTGTTCAGAGGGCACCAGCTAGTGTGCCGGTAGTTCAGCAGCGGGGTCCACTTCCGACCCAGCAGCAGCAGTTTGTTCAGCACCGCCAGCAGTGGGGTGGTCAGGGTAGAGCCTTTGCTCTTGCAGCCGAGGAGATGGAGCCTATTGTGGATGTTGTCGCAGGTTCTATTCTGCTCGATTCTTTTCCAGCTTTGGCCTTATTTGATTCTGGTGCTACGCACAGTTTTGTGTTTGTTTCTTTTGCTCTTAGGCATAATATTATTGCTGAGTATCTTGGTAGGACTTACAAGATTATGACTGGGAATAACATCATCCTAGTTAATAATATTTGCAAGGGGCGGAGAGTTTCTTTGAGAGGTCGGGAGCTGAGTGCGTGTTTGCTCGTAATACCACTTCCGAGTTACGATGTGGTACTCAGTATGGACTGGTTGAGCATGCACCACGCTAGCATCGACTGCAGAGGGGGCAGGATTCTGTTTAGGCTGCCAGAAGAGCCGAAGTATGAGTACACCAGGGGTACAGCGGAGCCAGGAGATGGATTCTGCGGAGCATTGTTGGTGGGGCCGGTGTTGCCACATCCACTCATTGCTGAGTTCTTGGATGTCTTTCCCGAGGAGCTGCCCGGGATGCTGCCAGATCGTGATGTTGAGTTTTCTATAAATCTAGTGTCGGGCGCTGAGCCTATCTCCCAGCACGTCTATAGAATCAACAACAGTGAGTTAGCGGAGCTGAAGAGACAGGTCGACGAGCTGGAGGACAAGGGCTTTATTCGATCTAGTTCTTCACCTTGGGGCGCGCCAGTTCTTTTCGTCCCCAAGAAGGATGGTACGGTACGTCTGTGTATTGATTACAGGGCGCTCAACAACCTTACCATCAAGAACAAATATCCTTTGCCGAGGATTGATGACTTGTTCGACCAGTTGAGCGGCACGAGGGTGTTCTCAAAGATCGACTTGCATACCGGGTACCATCAGCTGAAGGTGAAGAGGGATGACATTCCGAAGACTGCCTTTAAGACTCGCTATGGCCAGTATGAGTATACCGTCATGCCGTTTGGGTTGACCAACGCCCCGACGGTATTCATGAACTTAATGAACAAGGTATTTCATCAGTACCTTGACAAGTTCGTGGTGGTCTTCATTGATGACATTCTCATCT
Source organism: Iris pallida (assembly GCA_029216955.1). NCBI lineage: Eukaryota > Viridiplantae > Streptophyta > Magnoliopsida > Asparagales > Iridaceae > Iris > Iris pallida. The sequence continues at coordinate 91,540 of JANAVB010019757.1, forward strand.
AATCGAAGACACCAGAGGAGTACGAGAAGCACCTCAGGATTGTGTTGGACACTCTCAGAAGGGAGCAGCTGTATGGGAAGCTGTCCAAGTGCGAGTTCTTCTTGGATCGCGTAGAGTTCCTAAGCTATGTTGTCTCTGGCAAGGGGATTTCAGTAGATCCGAAGAAGATTTCTGCAGTGGAGTCCTGGTCTACGCCGAGCTCTGTAGCAGAGGTTCAGAGTTTTCTGGGTCTGGCAGGTTACTACCGGAGGTTCGTACAGGACTTTTCCAGGATTGTCCAGCCGATGACCCACCGTACCAGGAAGGACGAGGAGTTTGTTTGGTCCGAGGAGTGCCAGGCCGCCTTCGAGAAGCTGAAGGCGAGGTTGACTACAGCTCCTATCTTGACGCTGCCATCTGGATCTGGTGGTTATACGATCTACAGTGATGCTTCAGGACCGGGTTTGGGTTGTGTGCTTCTGCAGCACGAAAAGGTAATTGCCTATGCATCTAGGCAGTTATGTCCTCATAAGAGGAATTACCCTACCCACGATCTGGAGCTGGCAGCGGTCACCTTTGCTTTGAAGCTGTGGAAACACTATCTATACGGAGAGCGAGTTGAGATCTATACAGATCACAAGAGCTTGAAGTATGTGTTTACCCAGAAGGAGCTGAATATGAGGCAGAGACGATGGTTAGAGCTGATGAAGAATTTTGATATATCCTTACAGTACCATTCGGGGAAGGCCAACATGGTCACGGATGCTTTGAGCAGGTATCCCGTGGCTATGTGTTTGACGATGGATCGTCACCTTCTGGCAGCTGGAGAGCTTGCGCATAGAGGTGATAGTTCCTGGGTTCGAGGCACAGATGTGGGGTCTCCAGGTGCAGTCAGAGCTGATGGACAGAGTCAGGGCAGCTCAGTCCGAGGATGAGGCTCTGAGGGTCATCAGGGAGCAGGTCCAGGCAGGACTGTTGGATGAGTTCTCTATAGCAGGGGATGGGTCGTTGAGGCATGGTACCAGATTGTGCGTGCCGAGCGGAGGACTTCGGGAGGAGGTTCTTCAGGAGGCACACCGTTCTCAGTACTCTATGCATCCCAGAGACAACAAGATGTATAGATACTTGAGACAGCATGTTTGGTGGTATGGCATGAAACGTGAGGTGGCTCAGTTCATTTCTAGATGCTTGGTGTGCCAGCATGTGAAGGCCGGGAGGCAGAAACCCGGTGGATTGCTTCAGCCACTACCCATTCCTGAGTGTAAGTGGGAGCATATCACTATGGACTTTGTATCTGGGCTTCCGTGCTCTCCAGGAGGGAAGGATGCGATTTGGGTCATTGTTGATCGATTGACCAAATCGGCCCACTTTTTGCCTTTCAAGGTGGATTTATCTACGGATCCGATTGCACGGGGTTCCAGTGAGTATAGTCTCGAATTGGGACAGCCAATTCACTTCTCACTTCTGGAGGAGTTTGCAGCTTAGCTTAGGCACATCGCTCAAGTTTAGTACTGCATACCACCCCCAGACAGACGGGCAGTCGAAGAGGACGATTCAGACCCTCGAGGATATGCTTCGTACCTGTGTCTTGGACTTCGGGGGATCTTGGGAGGACCACCTTCACTTGGTAGAGTTTGCTTACAACAACAGCTACCAAGCCAGTATAGAGATGTCACCTTTCGAGGCTCTATACGGACGGAGGTGCCGTACTCCCTTGTCTTGGGATGATGTCGGTGAAAGGATTTTGCTTGGCCCTGAGATGGTAGTAGATGCTGCAGAGAAGGTCAGGGTTATCAGAGATAGACTTCGGGTGGCGCAGGATAGGCAACGGCATTGGGCCGATAGCCACTGGAGGCCGTTGGAGTTTGAGGTATAATTTAGACTTTTTTAGTATTTGAGTCTGATTGTTTTAGATCAAGCTCTAAGTCTTGTGTTTTGTTCTAGGTTGATGATCTTATCTTTCTGCGGATTTCTCCGATGCGTGGCACGATTCTTTTTGGTAGCGGTAGGAAGCTTAGTCCACGATACATCGGACCATTCCGTATCTTGGACATGGTCGGTGCAGTGGCTTATCGACTGGAGTTATCGCCCACGCTAGAGGGAGTGCACAGTGTGTTCCACGTGTCGTAGCTGAGACGGTACGTGGCAGATACCAGTCACGTCTTAGACCACTCTGAGATCGAAGTGGGATCGATACTCAGCTATCTAGAGAAGCCGGTTGAGATCTTGGACCGAAGTAAGAAGGTGCTCCGGAACCAGGTCATTCCCTTGGTTCGCGTTGCATGAGACACCACTCTCCAGGTGATTCTACCTGGGAGAGGGAGGACGACATGCGGGAGCCATTCCCATATCTCTTCGAGCCTTGAGGTAAAATTCTATCTTTTTCTTCCTTGTACTGTTCATGATTGCTGTGTTAGTTCTCATTCAATTTCGAGGACAAATTTTTTAAGGAGGGTAGATTTGTCACCCCCAGTTTTTGAATTAGGGGTATTTTCATCATTTTTCAAGTTTTATAATTTTTAGGAATTTTATTTGATTTTATATGATTTTTTGGGATTTATTTGATTTGGTTTGAATTTTATCCAATTTGGACTTAAGTTGGAGACCCGGGTAGCCTGGACACTAGTGGGACCCACATACTAGCTGGGCTTGGCCCACATACCATCCTAATTAGGCTAGAAACCATAAACCCTATTTCTATGGCTTAATTAGTCATTTTAGAGCTTAATTAGTAAATTAAATTAGACCAAAACAAACCGAAACAAACCGAACCCAACCCAACCTAAGTCTAATGGGTTTGGAGGGTTATTGGATCTCACCCAAAACCCAATAACCTCCCCCCCCACCATGGCCGGCCACATATAGGAGCACCCCCCTTTCTTCTTCACTAAGTAACTGTCACGCCCCAGAACCAGAATACTGGAGAGCGGGGGCAGACATAGCCAGCTACGTATATGAAATGGAATCCATCTCACTATACGGTCACGGCTGTCTAGATACATGAGGGTTTAACTACAAGCCAGAAGTCTCATAAGGTCATGAACAAGCCTATTGTCTCAATCACAAGCAAGCAATAGTAATTACAAGATGTCAGAGCACCAAATATATAATAGCAAGGCGTCCCATACATTACATATTGGATGATCATGAAGCTAATCGTACAAAATGCCATGACTAGCAAGAGTTCAGTCATACATGATCAACCCTAGGATCTGTCAATCATGTTACAGCCCGTAGGCAGTCAGTAAATAAAGATGCAATCGAGCTAACACGTGCTCGCCGGCTAAACGCCTCAAAAGAATAATTTTTTACAAATAAGTGGGAGGACAAAAAAAACCCACTCGTTGCCAGGGTTCCGTCTAGTGGTCACCATCTGGCTGGAAGATCGGTGGATCCTCTGGAGCTGCTCCGATATCTGGCCACACAAAACCAACTGGGTCAGACCCCAGAAAGAGCAAGTGCCACAAAGGAGGCTTCACTTAGAAACTAAAACCAGCATATAGTAAGGAACATTACAGTTAAATTATCAGAAATAACAACAATAATAGGGTACGAGGAAACCATTCAAGTAGCCAGACTACAACCTTTAAACCAAACAAGGACCAGGGTTGCAATCCTTCACCTGAATGAAAATCCGTCTCAAATACTAGGGATAAGATAATAAGACAATAAACGAAGAGAAGACACAGAACTGCTCCGGGAGCCAGGTTACAACCCTTAAACCAAACAAGGACCGGGGTTGTAACCCTTCGCCTGAACAGAACTGGACTCCTGATCTTTATTGTTAAGGCCATTATAGATAATCATGTTGCTGAAGTAAGATAGAACATGACAAGCATGGCACGGGGTACAAATAAGACAATAACCGAAGGGAAGACACAGAACTGCTCCGGGAGCCAGGTTACAACCCTTAAACCAAACAAGGACTGGGGTTGTAACCCTTCGCCTGAACAGAACTGGTCCTCCGATCGTTATTGTTAAGGCAAGCATCAATAATCGTGTCTTGTCACGATCTTGCACAGGATCAGGATAAGACTAAGCTGGAATAACTTCATCCAATCAATCACGGCCAATCACAAGTACAGCTTGATACTTTAACTAGCTAGGGTTATCACAGGCCTAGTTACTAGCAAGATGCAATGAGATTATTTCAACAGCCACAAGCCCTGCAGACTATCCAAGTTATCCAGGTCGAATGTCCATTTATGAAGGATGCACCACATGACTATGTGCTGGAAGTGTGCCCTACTCGTCGGTAGGCTACAAGTCCACTTAATGCGCCCAGATAACGGGATTGCCTGTAGCTGGGAATCTCTTCATGTCTACTGAATTATTCTAGTTTATTACTCTTAGTTAATTACAGTAGGTATCTGTCACGCCCCAGAACCAGAATACTGGAGAGCGGGGACAGACACAGCCAGCTACGTATAACGGAATGGGATCCACACCGCTATACGGTCACGGCTGTCTAGATATGTGAGGGTTTCACTACAATCCATCAGTCTCTTAAGGTCATAAAATAGCCTAGTGTCTCAATCTCAACCAACTAATAACAATCACAAGATATCAGATCTCCAAATATACAATTGTAAGGCATCCCAAATATTACATATCCAGATGATCATGAAGCTAGTCGTTACAAAATGTGAGGACTAGCAAGAGTTCAGTCATACATGATCAACCCCTGGGGCTTGGCAATCATGTTACAGCCCGTAGGCAGACAGTAAGTAAGTACAATCGAGCTAACACTTGCTCGTCGGCTAAACGCCTCAAAAGAATAATTTACAATATTACAGTGGGAGAACAAAATAAACCCACTCGATGCCCTGGTTACGCCTGGTGACCACCATCGAGCTGAAAGACAGGTAGATCCATTGCTGCTGCTCCGGTATCTGGCCATACAAAACCAGCTGGGTCAGACCCCAGGAAGAGCAAGTGCCACAAAGGAGGCCACAAAATAAGAACCAAAGCCAACAAATTAGCACAATAATATAATTACATAATAAGAGACAGTAGTTTAAGAAAAAGCATGATGGGTAATTATAAAAGACAATCTTGCATAGACTCACTAAAGACAGGACATATGGAAAAGCATGTCAGGATGATATACGATGAGATAACCATGGGACTATTCAGATAGCTAGGTTACAACCCGTAAACCAAACAAGGACCGGGGTTGTAACCCTTCGTCTGAACGGAACTTGGTTTCTCTCACCATTTATCGGCAAGATAAGTATAAGAAATCAGGTCAAGTAACAATCTGGAGTGACAATCATTATAGCGACAATCTGGAGTGACAATCATTATAGTGACAATCTGGAGTGACAATCATTATAGTGACAATCTGGAGTGACAATCATTATAGTGACAATCTGGAGTGACAATTATTATAGTGACAATCTGGAGTGACAATCATTATACTGACAATCTGGAGTGACAATCATTATAGTGACAATCTGGAGTGACAATTATTATAGTGACAATCTGGAGTGACAATCATTATAGTGACAATCTGGAGTGACAATCATTATAGTGACAATCTGGAGTGACAATCATTATAGTGACAATCTGGAGTGACAATCATTCAATCATTCTGGTACAATCTTACAATCAATCAATTCTAGACAATACTATACTGGACTAGACTCCATCCAAGCAATCACGGCCAATCATTGCCTACGGCTTTCTACATTAACTAACTAGGGTTATCACAATCCTAGTTACTAGCAAGATGCAACGAGATGCTCCAAGTAGTCACAGGCCCTGCAGCTATCCAGGTTATCCAGGCAATCATTATAGTGACAATCTAGAGAGTACAATGCATTATAGTGACAATAGAGTCCAATCATTCAAGTGACAATCGAGGGTGCCCCACATAACAGTAGGCTGGAAATGTGCCCTACTCGTCGGCAGGCTACAAGTCCAAACATTTGCGGCCGGGATAACGGGATCGCCTGTAACTGGGGAACATCTCTTCATGACTAGTGAATTATACTAATCATTAACCTTAGTCCAATTCAGTAGGTACTCCTGACCGTGGTACTCAGGAGTCCCCTCCTAGACATGATGCAAGACATGACTGGATTATTTGTACAAGCACAATCGCCCACGGTGTCAGAATTAATTATACAAGTCAGGTCATGTCAGGTAGCCGTCGCAACAGCTATTCAAGATATATCAGGTCAGGTTATCATATCAAGGGTACTAGTCAGGAGTGCGCCACGACGGGCCACTTATCAGGTCATGCTCAATTATCAATTCTAAACATATCAAGTAAATTCGTGATTATCAAGTTCAGGACAAAAGGCGTAAGGATATAAAATGGACGTAAAATATCTAATAAAATATCAATATACAGGGCTATATAAGAGCCAAGCTTAAAGAATTAAGACCAAAACTCCAAGAACCAATGGGTCAAGCAAGGGGTCAGGGGGGCAGCGTACGTAAAAGTCACGCACGCTCAAGGAAGCAGCGTAGGTGAAAAGTCACGCACGCTCAGGGAAGCAGCGTAGGTGAAAAGTCACGCACGCTACAGGAGCAGCGTGGGTGAAAAGTCACGCACGCTACAGGAGCAGCTGCGTGAAAAGTCATGCACGCTCAAGAGGAGCAGCTGCGTGAAAAGTCACGCACGATCAAGAGGAGCAGCTGCGTGAAAAGTCACGCACGCTCAAGGGAACAGTGTGCGTGAAAAGTCACGCACGCTCAAGGGAGCAGCTGCATGAAAAGTCACGCACGCTCAAGGGAACAGTGTGCGTGAAAAGTCACGCACGCTCAAGGGAGCAGCTGCGTGAAAAGTCACGCACGCTCAAGGGAACAGTGTACGTGAAAAGTCACGCACGCTTAAGGGAGCAGCTGCGTGAAAAGTCACGCACGCTCAAGGGAACAGTGTGCGTGAAAAGTCGCGCATGCTACAGAGCAGTGTGCGTGAAAAGTCACGCACGCTCAAGGAGACACGCTTCCAACAGGGAGCGTACTCAAGTCTGCGTACGCAGCGCTAAAGAGCGCGCGTAGCTCAGTGTGCGTAAGCTAAACAGCTATGCACACTGCTCATTGTCTTCTCCAAACAGCAAGAACACCATGGCAGAACCCAAAACTTCACAAGTTCATAACTTGGCCATCCGAACTCCAAATCCGGATTTCCAAAGTTCCAACTTGGGTGAAACTGAAAGCTCTTCCACATGAAAACATCAGAACTCAAAGAAAACCAACCAAAATGGATCAAAACATGCAAAATTCGAAAATAGTAATAACTTAGATCTACATCAACAGAGACTCCAAATCATAAAAACCCAAGAACTAATGTTGATCTCCATGTCCTAAACTAGCAAATAGACAAAGAAAAGAGGGTCCTAATGTAGTGGCAAGATGCACTTGCCTATGGGTGGAGAGTTGTGGAGGAAGGAGAAGAAGAAGAAAATAAATGGTGGTGGTAATGAAGAGAGAGAGTGGTAGGTGGGGATATAAAGAGGAGGAGTTATGGTGGGGATGAGGGGTAGCATAGGTTAAGGTACTCCATGCATAAACCGAACCAAAACAAACCACCCCATTTAAAACCGAGCCATGCCAAAAAACCCAAGAATACGAGAAATACCAAAATTCCACAAGTCGAGAAAAAATAAAAATACATACCAAAATCCAGATACGAGTATAAATACGAAATACGAGAAATACGGAAAAAAATGAGGGTGACAACTCTACCCACCTTAAAAGAATTTCATCCTCGGAATTTAATCAAGGAGCTAGAGATTGTCACGACAAGCTATACTAAGCACGGGCAAGCTACACTAAGCAATTCTATCATACAATCATACAATTCAAGCAAGGAAGGGAAAACGTAAGGCATAAGGAAGACATTACACCTCACGAGTCAAACAGGTAGGGATAACGTGATCGGATATCATCCTCACACTCCCACGTTTGACTCTCCCAAGGAGCGATGAACGCAAGCAACATAAACTAAACTGATAGTCTTGCGCTTGAGGTCTCTTCCCTTGGTCAAACAGGGACACGGGCCTATCCTCATACGAAAAGGTTGGTACCAATAACCAGTTTCGAATGACCTAAGATATGGCTCGGGTCCGGGATGTACCGTTGTAATTAGGATACATGAAATACGTCATGCACCCCGCATAATGATGGTAGAAAAGCAAGATGAGAGGACACATATACCTCTCGGTCGATTCTGAACCTGAGCCTGGGCTAGGGCAAACTGCAGCGGGTTCTGTTGCTGGAAAGTCTGGGCCTGAGTTGGCAATGGCCTCGGAGGCTGGTACTACTGCTGAAATACTTGGGCCTGAGGCGGTAATGGCCTCGGCAATGGGTACTGTTGCTGCGGCTGGACTGGTACTAGAGCTGGTGCTGGTCCCCTAACCGAGGGACTAGATACTGTCGATATGCTGATTCAACTCTGAAAGGGCAGGACCCTACCCTATGATCCGATGCTCCACACAATAAACACAACCCCAACGCCTTGCGACACTCCGCTACCACGTGTCCAGGCTTTCCACAATAAGAACAGCCTACGGCGGAAGACTGTGCTTGCTTCTGTTTCTGCTGAGGGTACGTCGGGGTCGAGTGCTGAACCGACGTAACTGAGGTTGTTTGCCTCGGAGTTCCAATAGTCAAAGCCCTAGCTGTCGGGGCTGGTGCTGAAGATTGATTCATCTGACTATGGGACCGCTTCCGACCTCCAGTCCTGTCCACTATTCTCTGGGAGGTATACTCGTGCCTCCTTTCTGCTCGCAATACCGCATCATAGGTCTGATACACGAACTGTTCTACTGCCAATATAATCTCTAGGTGAAGTCCCTGCTGGAACCTCTGCGCTCTGTCAAACTCGGTTGCCACCAAGGTGGGAGCAAACCGACTGAGTCTGGAAAACTCGGTCGCATATCCGTCGACCGTCCTCTCCATTTGCTTAAGATTACTGAACCTGGTCTGCAAGTCATACCGAGCCACTGCATCATAATACTTGGTTTGGAACTTTTCGCTGAACACAGCCCAGGGGACAGGTGTTGTCAATCCCACTGCTTGTGCGGTCCACCAACTGCGGGCTAGATCCAATAACTGTAGGCGCACCACAGCCACCTTCTCTTCTTCTGGAGTCATCGCGGCTTCGAGAATCACCTCTATATCTTGTAGCCAAGCATCGGCAGCAATGGCATCCTCGCTGCCATCGAAGAATGGAGGGTTCAGGCGCTTAAAACTGTTGACCGTACTGTTCCCTCGGGGTCCACTTCTATTCAGAGCATCTTCCACTGCCTGGTGCAATGCATCGCCTCTACGATCTTGGAAAGCTAACAATGTTCTGATGAGACCCACCAAAGTGCCATCATCAGGATCTGCAGGCTGGACTGGCTGAACTGGCGGCTCTCCTCCAGTAGGTACGACTCGGGAGGCTGCTCCTGAGTGCTGGGCCTGATCTTTTTGTTGCTGCTGGTCCACGGGAGGTGCTCCTCCTTGCTGATCGGCAGGGTCAGGTGCAGTGCCGCTGAGGAAGACGACACAGGGAAACAATAAGGAAGGACCAGGACAGATCAACGATACAAGCATGTAATCAGGGTAAGAATTTTCAGGAATCAAGATGATACGAGCAGAGATCAAGGGCGAGTACCGATTGAGACATCTATTCGGTAAACCCTCACACATCTTGATTAACAAGACCTGCATGGGCCACCACTTAAACCATGTCACGCCCCAGAACCAGAATACTAGAGAGCGGGGGCAGACACAGCCAGCTACGTATAACGGAATGGGATCTACACCGCTATACGGTCACGGCTGTCTAGATATGTGAGGGTTTCACTACAATCCATCAGTCTCTTAAGGTCATAAAATAGCCTATTGTCTCAATCTCAACCAACTAATAATAATCACAAGATATCAGATCTCCAAATATACAATTGTAAGGCGTCCCAAATATTACATATCCAGATGATCATGAAGCTAGTCGTTACAAAATATGAGGACTAGCAAGAGTTCAGTCATACATGATCAACCCCCGGGGCTTGTCAATCATGTTACAGCCCGTAGGCAGACAGTAAGTAAGTACAATCGAGCTAACACTTGCTCGTCGGCTAAACACCTCAGAAGAATAATTTACAATATTACAGTAGGAGAACAAAAGAAATCCACTCGATGCCCTGGTTACGCCTGGTGACCACCATCGGGCTGAAAGACAGGTAGATCCTTTGCTGCTGCTCCGGTATCTGGCCATACAAAACCAGCTGGGTCAGACCCCAGGAAGAGCAAGTGCCACAAAGGAGGCCATAAAATAAGAACCAAAGCCAGCAAATTAGCACAATAATATAATTACATAATAAGAGACAGTAGTTTAAGAAAAAGCATGATGGGTAATTATAAAAGACAATCTTGCATAGACTCACTAAAGACAGGACATATGGAAAAGCATGTCAGGATGATATACGATGAGATAACCATAGGACTATTCAGATAGCTAGGTTACAACCCGTAAACCAAACAAGGACCGGGGTTGTAACCCTTCGTCTGAACGGAACTTGGTTTCTCTCACCATTTATCGGCAAGATAAGTATAAGAAATCAGGTCAAGTAACAATCTGGAGTGACAATCATTATAGTGACAATCTGGAGTGACAATTATTATAGTGACAATCTGGAGTGACAATCATTATAGTGACAATCTGGAGTGACAATCATTATAGTGACAATCTGGAGTGACAATCATTATAGTGACAATCTGGAGTGACAATCATTATAGTGACAATCTGGAGTGACAATCATTATAGTGACAATCTGGAGTAACAATCATTCAATCATTCTGGTACAATCTTACAATCAATCAATTCTAGACAATACTATACTGGACTAGACTCCATCCAAGCAATCACGGCCAATCATTGCCTACGGCTTTCTACATTAACTAACTAGGGTTATCACAATCCTAGTTACTAGCAAGATGCAATGAGATGCTCCAAGTAGTCACAGGCCCTGCAGCTATCCAGGTTATCCAGGCAATCATTATAGTGACAATCTAGAGAGTACAATGTATTATTGTGACAATAGAGTCCAATCATTCAAGTGACAATCGAGGGTGCCCCACATAACAGTAGGCTGGAAATGTGCCCTACTCGTCGGCAGGCTACAAGTCCAAACATTTGCGGCCGGGATAACGGGATCGCCTGTAACTGAGGAACATCTCTTCATGACTAGTGAATTATACTAATCATTAACCTTAGTCCAATTCAGTAGGTACTCCTGACCGTGGTACTCAGGAGTCCCCTCCTAGACATGATGCAAGACATGACTAGATTATTTGTACAAGCACAATCGCCCACGGTGTCAGAATTAATTATACAAGTCAGGTCATGTCAGGTAGCCGTCGCAACAGCTATTCAAGATATATCAGGTCAGGTTATCATATCAAGGGTACTAGTCAGGAGTGCGCTACGACGGGCCACTTATCAGGTCATGCTCAATTATCAATTCTAAACATATCAAGTAAATTCGTGATTATCAAGTTCAGGACAAAAGGCGTAAGGATATAAAATGGACGTAAAATATCTAATAAAATATCAATATACAGGGCTATATAAGAGCCAAGCTTAAAGAATTAAGACCAAAACTCCAAGAACCAATGGGTCAAGCAAGGGGTCAGGGGGGCAGCGTACGTAAAAGTCACGCACGCTCAAGGAAGCAGCGTAGGTGAAAAGTCACGCACGCTCAGGGAAGCAGCGTAGGTGAAAAGTCACGCACGCTACAGGAGCAGCGTGGGTGAAAAGTCACGCACGCTACAGGAGCAGCTGCGTGAAAAGTCACGCATGCTCAAGAGGAGCAGCTGCGTGAAAAGTCACGCACGCTCAAGGGAACAGTGTGCGTGAAAAGTCACGCACGCTCAAGGGAGCAGCTGCATGAAAAGTCACGCACGCTCAAGGGAACAGTGTGCGTAAAAAGTCACGCACGCTCAAGGGAGCAGCTGCGTGAAAAGTCACGCACGCTCAAGGGAACAGTGTGCGTGAAAAGTCACGCACGCTCAAGGGAGCAGCTGCGTGAAAAGTCACGCACGCTCAAGGGAACAGTGTGCGTGAAAAGTCACGCATGCTACAGAGCAGTGTGCGTGAAAAGTCACGCACGCTCAAGGAGACACGCTTCCAACAGGGAGCGTACTCAAGTCTGCGTACGCAGCGCTAAAGAGCGCGCGTAGCTCAGTGTGCGTAAGCTAAACAGCTATGCACACTGCTCACTGTCTTCTCCAAACAGCAAGAACACCATGGCAGAACCTAAAACTTCACAAGTTCATAACTTGGCCATCCGAACTCCAAATCCGGATTTCCAAAGTTCCAACTTGGGTGAAACTGAAAGCTCTTCCACATGAAAACATCAGAACTCAAAGAAAACCAACCAAAATGGATCAAAACATGCAAAATTCGAAAATAGCAATAACTTAGATCTACATCAACAGAGACTCCAAATCATAAAAACCCAAGAACTAATGTTGATCTCCATGTCCTAAACTAGCAAATGGACAAAGAAAAGAGGGTCCTCGTGTAGTGGCAAGATGCACTTGCCTATGGGTGGAGAGTTGTGGAGGAAGGAGAAGAAGAAGAAAATAAATGGTGGTGGTAATGAAGAGAGAGAGTGGTAGGTAGGCTTATAAAGAGGGGGAGTTGTGGTGGGGATGAGGGGTAGCATAGGTTAAGGTGCTCCATGCATAAACCGAACCAAAACAAACCACCCCAATTAAAACCGAGCCATGCCAAAAAACCCAAGAATACGAGAAATACCAAAATTCCACAAGTCGAAAAAAAATAAAAATACATGCCAAAATCCAGATACGAGTATAAATACGAAATACGGGAAATACGAAAAAAAGTGAGGGTGACAGTATCCCTGACCGTGGTACTCAGGGATCCCATCCTAGATATGATGCAAGACAATACTAGTTTATTGTGCATACGCAATCATCCACGGTGTCCAGGTTAGTCATTCTTGTCAGGTCATGTCACGTTAGCCGTCGCAACAGCAATTCGAGATAATCATGTTAGGTATGCTTGTCCTGCCATGCCGTGTTCAATTATTATTCACAAACCTATTAAATAAATTCATGATTATCAAGTTCATGACAAAAGGCGTAAGGATATAAAATGGGCGTAAAATATCTAATAAAATATCAATATACAGGGCTATAGAAGAGCCAAGCTTAAGGAAAATAAAACCAAAATGACATGCTGACATAAGACCAAGTCAGCCAAGGCCATACGCTCAGTGCAAAAGTCATACGCTCAGGTCAGGCTACGCTCAAGTCAAGCTACGCTCAGGTAAGCCCACGCTCAGGTAAGCGTACGCTCAGGTAAGCCTACGCTCAGGTAAGCCTACGCTCACAAAGGGCAGCGTATGAGGTCCATACGACCCCTTGTCACACAAGTGAGCGTATGCAAGATATACGCTCCAAAAAGGCAGCGTATAAACTTCATACGACTCCTTGTCACACAAGCGAGCGTATGCGAGCCATACGCCTCCAAAAGGCAGCGTATGGACTCCATACGACTCATGGCTATCCAAGTGAGCGTATGCAAGTCATACGCTCCAAAAAGGCAGCGTATGGACTCCATACGACTCATGGCTATCCAAGTGAGCGTATGCAAGTCATACGCTCCAAAAAGGCAGCATATGGACTCCATACGACTCATGGCTATCCAAGTGAGCGTATGCAAGTCATACGCTCCAAAAAGGCAGCGTATGGGGGCTACTGCACTGCACTAAAGAGCGCGCACAGCTCAGTGACGCAAGCTAAAAAGCTCGCGCACTGCTCACTGTCTTCTCCAAACAGCAGAAACTCCATGGTTGAACCCTAAGCTTCCAAAGTCCATAACTTGGTCAAAACAAGTCCAAATCCAACTTTCCAAAGGTCAAAATTGGGTAGAAGGAAATTCTCTACCACATGGAACCATCAAAACTTGAAAATAAGGGAATTTAATAGATCTAAACCATGAAAATCCAAAAATGACTAAATGCTAGATCTACAAAAATCTAAGCTTCAAAATAGAAAATGACAAGTTCTAATGTGGATTAGAAAGTTACAAAGAAGAGGTTAGAACAATAAAAATAGTGGGTTTCTTCATGAAGCAAGATTGCACTTGCCTAGGCTAGGGTTTTCTTGGTTGGTGGTGGAGAGTAATAAAGAAGAAAGGAAATAATGAGGAGAGAGAATGGGAAGAGGTTAATAAATGGAGTTGGTTGTGGTAGGTAGGGGGTTCACCCTTGGTTCATGATGAACCAAGGCTAATCAAGCCTAGCCGAACCAACCCAAGCCAACCCAAACCAAGATGAACCATGGCCAATACGAGATAAAATACGTACACGTATTCTTAAATACGTAATACGAACAACAGGCATTACAACTCTACCCACCTTAAAAGAATTCCGTCCTCGGAATTTAATTAAGATGTTAGAGAGACTAGAACAAGCTATACTAATTACATGCAAACTATAACTAGGCAAGCAATCACTCATTCAAGCCAGGAATCGAAGACATGAGGCATAAAGAAGATATTATACCTCATGAGTCAAACAAGTCGGGATACCGCGATCAGATATCTTCCTCACGCTCCCACGTTGACTCCCCCAAAGAGTGATGACCCCAAGCAACTCGGACTAACTTGATAGTCTTGTTCTTGAGGATCTTCTCTCTCCGGTCCAATATAGACATGGGCCTCTCCTCATACGAAAGGTTGGTACCAATAACCAATTCCGAATGATCCAGGATGTGGCTCGGGTCTGGGATATACCGTCGTAATTGGGATACATGGAACACGTCATGCACCTCGCTTAGCGACGACGGAAGAGCGAGACGATAGGATACATCTCCTACTCACTCTAGGATATCGAACAGCCCTATATACCTAGGACTAAGCTTTCCCCATATGCCGAAACGAATGACGCCACGGTTGGGCAAAATCCTCAGGAATACATGATCGTTGATCGAAAACTCGAGAGGGCGCCGATGAGAATCGGCCCAATGACGCTAGCGATCTTGGGCAACTCGAAGATGATCTCTGACCCTTCTGACCACTTCAATGGTCTGAGCAATCAATTCTGGACCAAGCATCTCTCTTTCTCCAACATCATCCCAGGATAACGGGGATCTGCACTTCCTGCCATACAGTGCCTCGAACGGGGCCATCTGGATACTGGCCTGGAAACTATTATTGTACGAGAATTCTACCAGGTGCAAGTGATCTTTCCATGAACTACCGAAGTCAAGTGTGCAAGACCGTAACATGTCTTCAAGAGTCTGGATCGTACGCTCTGACTGACCATCTGTCTGCGGATGATATGCTGAACTGAACTGGAGATGAGTCCCTAAACTCGCCTGCAGGCTACGCCAAAAGTGCGATGTAAATCTGGAATTTCGGTCCGAGGTGATGCTAACTGGCACACCGTGTAATCTGACAATCTGTCTAAGATACATTGCCGCTAGCTGAGCCGTCGACTGACCAACTCTGAATGGAAGAAAGTGAACCACTTTCGTGAGCCGGTCAACTATAACCCAAATAGCATCTCTACCAGCTGGGGATCTAGGTAATCCAGTCACGAAATCCATGGTCACATGCTCCCACTTCCACTCTGGAATCGACAAGGGCTGAAGCAGTCCTGCCGGTCTCTGATGTTCAGCTTTAACTTGTTGGCAAACCAAACACCGAGAGACAAACCGAGCTATCTCCTGCTTCATGCTATTCCACCAGAAATGCTGCCGGATATCACGGTACATCTTCGTACTGCCCGGATGGATGGAATACTGCGAACTATGAGCTTCTGCCATGACCTCCTGTCGGATATCTCCGCTGGGTACACAAAGACGCTTACCATGTCGAAGTGTACCATCCTCATGAACGCATAACTCTGGTCTTCGTCCCGCCTCACACTCTGCTCTGAGTCGCTGAAGCTTGGAATCTGCCGACTGCGCCATCCGGATCCTCTCGACTATAGTGGACTGAACTTGTATACTGGCCATCAAGGCTACACTGGAAGGGAGAACAACTTCAATATCCATTTTCTGAAGATCTGCTAACAGCTCTGGTTGCGCTGTTAGAAAATAAGCTCCCGCTTTCCTGCTCAATGCATCCGCAACAACATTGGCCTTTCCAGGATGATACTGCAGGTTGACATCATAATCCACAAGTAGCTCCAGCCATCTCCTCTGACGCATGTTAAGATCTTTCTGGATGAAAACATATTTCAGGCTCTTGTGGTCGGTGAAGATCTCCACCCTATCTCCATACAAATAGTACCTCCACAACCTGAGTGCAAACACCACTGCTGCCAGCTCCAAGTCATGGGTTGGGTAATTCCTCTCATGATCACGAAGTTGCCGTGATGCATAAGCAATTACCTTTCCATGCTGCATCAGAACACATCATAAACCTCTGCCTGAAGCGTCACAGTATACCAAAAATCCTCCGGTCCCATCAGGAAGCGTGAGAATAGGAGCCATCATTAAGCCTCGCTTCAACTTCTCAAAAGATTCCTGGCACCCTGCTGTCCAAGCAAACTGTGCATCCTTGCGGGTCAACTGGGTCAGCGGTGCCGAGATCCGAGCGAAGTCCGAAACAAATCACCGGTAGTAGCCGGCCAATCCAAGAAAACTACGAACCTCTGCAACTGTGCTGGGCACCGGCCATGACTCAATGGCCACGATCTTCTGGGGATCCACTTCTACTCCTCCTCTGGTGATGATATGACCCAAGTACGAAATACGATCGAGCCAGAACTCATATTTACTGAACTTGGCATATAACTGGTGCTCCCTGAGTATCTGAAGAACAACCCTGAGATGCTGCTCATGCTCCGCCTCATTCTTGCTGTAGACCAAAATGTCGTCTAGGAATACGATCACAAACTGATCCAAGTAAGGCATAAAAATGTGATTCATGAGGTCCATGAATACTGCCGGTGCATTGGTTGCTCCAAATGGCATAACAAGGAACTTCCAATGCCCGTATCTCGATCTGAAAGCTGTCTTCGGGATGTCCTGCTCTCTGACTCTGATCTGATGATATCCTGAGCGCAAGTCAATCTTCGAGAATACAGCTGCCCCTTTAAGTTGATCAAATAAGTCATCTATCCTCGGGAGAGGGTATCTGTTATTGATTGTCACTGAGTTCAAGGTACGATAATCTACACATAATCTGGACGTATCATCCTTCTTTTTCATAAGAAGCATCGGGGCTCCCCAAGGCGATCCACTAGCATGAATGAATCCCTTGGTTCTAAGCTCTTCAATCATCTTGTACAAGATCTCCAACTCTGATGGCGCCATCCTGTAGACTCTCTCTGACACCGGGGCTGTCCCGGGAATCAAGTCTATGGTGAACTTAATCTCCCGCTCTGGCGGCATACCTGGAAGCTCTTCTGGAAAAACATCTGGGAACTCATCCACTATCCTGGGCAATTTAACTGCTGCTACTGCCATCCGCAATACTGGAGGAGAAGGCTCAACCTCGCCTCGAGAGAAAGAAAACTCCGGCTCTCCTGGAATGCTAAAAACAACCCTGCCAATGCGGCAGTCTATCCTAGCATACTGGTCCCTCAACCAATCCATCCCTAAGACTATATCATAATCGGCCATCGGGAATTCTATCAATCTAGCGGGAAACTCTCTACTGCTAACTACGATTCGACACGAGGAAAATACTCTATCGACTCCCACAAGTCCGTTACCAGTGAGTATATTGAGCCTTACTGATAACGACTCGGGCTCCAATCCTATCCGTGTCGCGAATCGTGCAGACATAAATGAATATGATGCACCAGAATCAAATAAAGCTGAAGCTGGAAAGGTGTTGACGAGAATAGTACCTGCCACTACCTCACCTGGTATTACTCCTTCTTCTCCCATGGTCAAGGACAGCACTTGACCATATCCTCTAGGGGCAGGTCCCCTCTGCTGAAAATTCCTCTGCCTGCTCTGGATCAGGGCTTGGGCCTAAGCATACTGCTGCGGTCTCTGCTGCTGGAATGCCTGGGCCTGCGTCAGCAATGGCCTCGGGAGCGGGTACTGCAACTGCTGCTGCTGCTGGACTGGCACTGGTCCTCTAACTGAAGGACCAGAGAAAGCTGATGAACTCCCCTTATTCGGGCAGTTCCCAACCCTGTGGTCCGGGGCACCATAAACCAAGCACAATCCCTGTGCTCTGCGACACTCTGACACCACATGCCCTGGCTTCCCGCAGTGTGAACGTTCTACTGCGGAAGACTGCTTCTGCTTCTGTTGCTGAGGGTGCATCGAGGTAGAATGCTGAACCGACGTCACCGAGGCCGCCCGTCTCGGAGTTCCAATAGTTAAACCTCTAGCTGCCGGGGCTGGAGCTGATGATTGGTGCATCTGACTATGGGACCGCTTTCTACCTCCGGTCCTATCCACGATCCGTTAGGAGGTGTACTCATGCCTCCTAGCCGCCCTCAATACTGCATCGAACGTCTGGTGTTCGAACTGCTCAACTGCTAGTAAAATCTCCAAATGCAGCCCCTGTTGGAACCGCTGGGCCATATCAAACTCGGTTGCCACCAAGGTGGGGGCAAACCTACTGAGTCTAGAAAACTCAGATGCATAACCATCGACTGTTCTGCCTCCTTGCTTCAGGTTGGTAAACCTCGTCTGCAAGTCATACCGAGCCACAGCATCAAAATACTTCGTCTGGAATCTCTCTCTGAACACTGCCCAAGCAATGGGTGCCACTAATCCCTCGGCCTGCGCCGCCCACCAACTGCGGGCAAGATCTAACAACTGCAGGCGCACTACGGCCACCTTCTCGTTTTCTGGAGTCCTGGCTGCTTCTAGAATCACTTCGGTATCCTGAAGCCAAGCATCTGCGGCGATCGTATCTTCGCTGCCGTCAAAGAATGGAGGGTTCAGGCGCTTGAAGCTGTTGGCCGTGCTGTTACCCTGATGACCACCCCGGGTCAAAGCATTCGTCACTGCCTGGTGCAAGGCATCTCCACGCCGGTCTTGGGAAGCTATCAAGGTCCTGACGAGTCCTACCAAAGTGCCGTCATCATATTCTACTGGTTGAACTGGCTGGACTGGTGGCTCTCCGCCAGAAGGCACGACTCTAGAGGCTACTCCGGAATGCTGGGCTTGATCTCCAGTTTGCTGCTGGTCCGTGGGATGTGCTCCGCCTTGCTGGTCAGTAGGACCACGAACAATGCCGCTGAAGAAGACGACATAGGGAACAATAAGGAAGGACCAGGACAGATCAACGATACAAGCATATGATCAGGACAAGAATCCAGGAATTCAGAAGATACGAGCAGAGATCAAGGACGAATACTGATTGAGACATCTATTCGGTAAACACTCACATATCTTGATTTACAAGACCTGCATGGGCCACCACTAAAACCATGTCACGCCCCAGAACCAGAATACTGGAGAGCGGGGGCAGACATAGCCAGCTACGTATATGAAATGGAATCCATCTCACTATACGGTCACGGCTGTCTAGATACATGAGGGTTTAACTACAAGCCAGAAGTCTCCTAAGGTCATGAACAAGCCTATTGTCTCAATCACAAGCAAGCAATAGTAATTACAAGATGTCAGAGCACCAAATATATAATAGCAAGGCGTCCCATACATTACATATTGGATGATCATGAAGCTAGTCGTACAAAATGCCATGACTAGCAAGAGTTCAGTCATACATGATCAACCCTAGGATCTGTCAATCATGTTACAGCCCGTAGGCAGTCAGTAAATAAAGATGCAATCGAGCTAACACGTGCTCGCCAGCTAAACGCCTCAAAAGAATATTTTTTTACAAATAAGTGGAAGGACAAAAAAAACCCACTCGTTGCCAGGGTTCCGTCTAGTGGTCACCATCTGGCTGGAAGATCGGTGGATCCTCTGGAGCTGCTCCGATATCTGGCCACACAAAACCAGCTGGGTCAGACCCCAGAAAGAGCAAGTGCCACATAGGAGGCTTCACTTAGAAACTAAAACCAGCATATAGTAAGGAACATTAAAGTTAAATTATCAGAAATAACAACAATAATAGAGTACGAGGAAACCATTCAAGTAGCCAGACTACAATCCTTAAACCAAACAAGGACCGGGGTTGCAATCCTTCACCTGAATGAAAATCTGTCTCAAATACTATGGATAAGGTAATAAGACAATAAACGAAGAAAAGACACAGAACTGCTCCGGAAGCCAGGTTACAACCCTTAAACCAAACAAGGACCGGGGTTGTAACCCTTCGCCTGAACAGAACTGGACTCCTGATCTTTATTGTTAAGGCCATTATAGATAATCATGTTGCTGAAGTAAGATACATGACAAGCATGGCACGGGGTACAAATAAGACAATAACCGAAGGAAAGACACAGAACTGCTCCGGGAGCCAGGTTACAACCCTTAAACCAAACAAGGACCGGGGTTGTAACCCTTCGCCTGAACAGAACTGGTCCCCCGATCGTTATTGTTAAGACAAGCATCAATAATCGTGTCTTGTCACGATCTTGCACAGGATCAGGATAAGACTAAGCTGGAATAACTTCATCCAATCAATCACGGCCAATCAAAAGTACGGCTTGATACTTTAACTAGCTAGGGTTATCACAGGCCTAGTTACTAGCAAGATGCAATGAGATTATTTCAACAGCCACAAGCCCTACAGACCATCCAAGTTATCTAGGTCGAATGTCCATTTATGAAGGATACACCATATGACTATGTGCTGGAAGTGTGCCCTACACGTCGGTAGGCTACAAGTCCACTTAATGTGCCCAGATAACGGGATTGCCTGTAGCTGGGAATCTCTTCATGTCTACTGAATTATTCTAGTTTATTACTCTTAGTTAATTACAGTAGGTATCCCTGACCGTGGTACTCAGGGATCCCATCCTAGATATGATGCAAGACAATACTGGTTTATTGTGCATACGCAATCATCCACGGTGTCCAGGTTAGTCATTCTTGTCAGGTCATGTCACGTTAGCCGTCGCA
>JANAVB010019757.1:117500-130643 GCA_029216955.1 Iris pallida
TTAGAGTTGTGATTGACCACTCATATATATTCATTGCTTGTCCTCCGTTCAGAGTTGACCATATTCTTGACAGGTTTTGATATATATATATAAACTGTTGTTAGAGTAGAAAACCTACAGCATTCTACGCCGTTTTTTCGGTGAGGGCTGGGCATTGTCACGTACACGTACCCTTATAGCGAGTGCGGGTCGTGACAACGGGTATGATTATCAGATTGTAGAATAGATGCCATATAGATGGTGCCCTAGTATAATTGAGTAGAATATCAGGGTGGATATTACTAGAGTGTCATGGACTAGATAGAGGGAGCTAGGGCACCTGTAGCGCAATACCGTGTCCCGTGCCATCAGAGGGATACACCCTAGAGGGGCAAGGCTTTTGCGCTGACAGTCGAGTAGACCGACGCTACGGGTGATGGGTTAGCAGGTCTGTCTTTTCTGTTCTTCTTCCCATCTTGTTGTGTGATTCTATTAGTACCTATCAGGATGTTTTGTACGGTGATAGATATTATAGTGACCCTGATCAAGACCGTGATATCACGACCATTAGGAACGCAATTTGCATATTTTAGATATAGTTTTCTTGACCTTGATTGTTGGGGGTTTAACCTAGAAGGAGTACGACCATCTTAATTTCGAGGATAAAATTTTTCTAAGGGGGGTAGACTTGTAACACCCAATTTCTGGAATGAGGGTATTTTTGAAATTTTGTATTTATAATTATTATTTATTTGTATTTATATTACATTATGATTTTTGGTGATTATTTTATCAATTTAAAACTATTTTTTAAGTCATGGCTTGTGATTTTGACTTTGACTAGTTGAGACCCTGTAGACTAGCCTAGAAGCTTACCCTAGCTATGGTAATCCTAGTCTAACTTAAGTTAGCCTACTCTAGTCACTTAGGATTTAGTTTTGAAATAGGAAAATCAAGTTTAAGTGAAATGACTTATGGTTTAATACAATGATTTGTGATTTTCATTAAATAACTTATGACTTAAGCCCATGGCCCATAACTAGAAGCCCTAACCCTAACCAAACCCTAAGTGACCAGCCACATAGGGATCCCTACCCTATATAAACACTTATTCATTAGTTCTTGCCTCTTTTTATCATTTCAACACATAGGAAAGGAAAGGTTTGTCCATTCTTCCCCAATTTATAGAATTCTTATTTTAAATCCTTTTTAACTCTAGTTTCTATCAATAGAGCCTAATACCCTTCTATTTTTTGTTTATGGAGAGTTATCCCAGATTTTGAGCAATTTGGGGATCCGAGCTAGCTAGGAGGAACACTTCTTTTTGGGACTTTTCTTGATATTTGCATCTATAGGTAAAATCCCTTAAATTGCATTAATATTTTGTTTTATTTGTATTTAGGGCTAGATCTAGGAGTCCCCTAGCTGTCCCTGATGTTTGGGTCAATTTTGTGTCCGTTTGGTGTCCATATCGGACACGTGTCATAAGTGTTGTGTAGGTGTTTGATTAAATGCCTCTAAGGAATTTATTTTCGATTTTTGTAAAACTAATTACATGAATTTGTAGATCTAAATGTGTATACTAACTTTTGTGAAGAATGATTTAATTTTTGTGTCGATTTCATATCGAAATTGGGTGCGGATACGCTACACGACATGCGTGTGCGCTGTCCTGCTACCCGTGTCTTGTTTCTCGCTGGACACAGCATTTCGACACGCAAAACTTGGTGTAGAGATTAGGACAGTGACTGACAAGTCACTCCCCAAGTTTTATGACACTTCGTTTCGTGTCGGACACGAAAACGAGGCCGCACGTATTTTGTACTAGTCTGCGCGCGCGCGAAAATCGTATCTGATACGCGTTGTTTTTACTGGACACGGCTTGAGTGGACATGATACGGATACTTCATCATGAAGCCCTACTCTGGGCGAACCTACATGCATGAGCACGAGACACGGGTCGCCCTGTGTCATGTCCTAGGGCGACCCACACGCAAGCACGAGGCTGCTGATACGTGCTTTCAGTTTTAAAAATTTTGATATTAAATTCCATTTTAAACTGATTTTAATTAATGTCAACTTGCTATATTTTATTCATACATGTGTATTAGTTAATGCTAAGTGGGATTAGCATGTTAGATTAGGTTGTGGTCGAGAGAATGGAGTTTTGAATGTGGATTGGGGACTCTGGTTCTGTGACTGTTCACTGTTTGTTAATGTCCTGCCCATTTTATTGCTTGGTAGTTCAGCCCCTACCCATCAGAGTTTAGTCCTGCATTGTATTGACCACTGTATTACCATTTGATTCACCCCATGCCATCTGTTCACTGTATTTGCCTATTGGGATTGATTAATAGATGTTCAGTCGAGCCAAGTTGCTCATGTCCACTGTTTGCTAATCATGTTGAGACCAATGCTTCGTTTCCTGTATGTCCTTGTCTGTCGTTTGAATAGAGTTAGGCCCTGCATCATTAGATGCCCAGGCTATTCATGCTTAGTCCCCTATTAGAGATTCATCACTGTATACTCGTATCAGAACACTTCATATGTCCTGCATGTAGATGTGACATCCTACATATTAGAAAGCATGTCCTGCACATTAGAATAGTCCACTGCATTCAATTTGAGATGTCCTGCATCATTATATACTTCATTTTATGCCCTACATATACTTTATTGTATGCAGAGATCCACATACATCTGTCCATGTGTGGATAGCAAGTAGCCAAATGCATTCACTGCATTCCCATGGTGCTCTACCCAACCTTCATTAGTCAAAACCTCAAATCATTCACTGCATACACACACATCGTATATTGCCCTACATACATTGCATAAACACTGTACTCTTCACTAAACCTTCATGACTTGCACTCATTTTCATATGTTCTGTGCACTCTGATACTCATGTATTAGAGCATGTGAATGTTCACTGCTTCCAGTATTCACCATTTAGCCTACTACATTCAATTAGCACTGCACTTAGCAATTTATCCTGCACTCTTCATTCGCTCCCTGCCACTTAGTCATGTCTTACATATATTGCTGCAATGCACTTGGGTCCAGAGGTGCATGTATGAGTCCAATTTGGTTCTGTCCTGATGACCCAGTGAAGATTTTGTTCAGTTGATACCTTGTTCAGTTTACATTAGTGTTACCTTTTAGCATTTTGTACAGATGTTACAATTGGAAGTTCACCTTGATGTGCCCTTGATGTTCAGTTCTCTTTGGCTTAGCAGTCCTGCATCTGGTTCATCAACCATCTGCTCTATTAGGGGTTCACAGTATTGTGGTGTTAGTTCTTGGTGTAGAGGTTTGATCCTAGGTTCAGCCCCCACATGTACATTCTCTATTAGCTCTTTTGGTTCATTGAGCATTGTGTTCAGTCCTTTTGTTTTAAGTTCAGATACATTTTGATGCCCTGTACTATATTTCCATATGGATGTTCAACAATAGCTTTATGGTTCAGACTCTCCATTCCCTGTATATTTTTAGGATCATTGCAATCGCTTTTATCAAGGCATACATGTCTAACCAATGCCTGACCTATCCATATGATGTTAACCACTGCATTTCGAGTGTCCTGCACCCTAGCATGTACTGCCTTAACATTAGGAATCGAATTTGGGTTTTGGGTTGGACTGATATATGTGTAACTGTCATATGGTTTTTATTTCTTGAGTTCATCTCTAATGTTCCTGAGACTTAATTCCATTCTTCCTGAGATTGTGTACATTCACTGATTTCATGATTACATTATTTTCCTGAGTTTTGTACATAGGTTCCTACACTCATGTTATCTCCATTACACTCTTCCCTACCCTAACTAATTAACCACAATTGACACAACTACCCACTGTCACTTGACATATTATTCACAAATGCCTAAAACCAATCATATACACACACACACTTTTGCTCACATTTCCTTTTGACACAATACCTTTCACTACACCTGCACACATGGCTCTCCCTATATGCACACATATGTTAATAGCCTATGTATATATATATATATATATATATATATATATATATATATATATATATATATATATATATATATATATATATATTGTCTATATATTGATGTGGTGTATATATGTGATATTATATTAATGTAATGAAATGAAAGTAGATATGTAGCTATATATGTGCATTTTTGTATTTAGGCTATAGCCAATGCAGATACCTACCTATATTATGAGTATATCTAAACTTATGTGTGTGATAGCCTAGTTTGGCTTGTACTTGTGCTAGAATGCTAGTATAGGGTTGGGTTAGGCTTAGTGAGACTTGATGGACTAGAGAGTTGACCAAGTTTGACTTGGACCTAGTTTGACCTAGACAGTAGACCAGGTTTGACTTAGAGTTGACTTTGACCTAGTTTGACCTAGAATTCATGTAGATTGCATCGTAGACTTCATTTACCTTATTTTAAACATGTTATAACCTGTACTGCTCTATTTAGGACATTGTGACTCTGGTGCAAACATCTGATATTACACTACTCTTTTCAGAGTATCAGACGAGTACATTATCTGATAGTTATCTCATTTAATTGTCAATTACTGTACTTCAGTTCTAGTTAGTTGTATGTGATTCTCTGTTACAAACACGTATTGTTATTTCTGAATTCATGTATATGACACACATACTTTACTCGTCTTGCCTCTATTATTTGAATCACCATTCGAGCTATTCGAACCACCTATTCGCATCTTCATGTGCTGGTTCGACTTGTATTCGATTGATGTGTCAGATTATGGATTCACTTGTATTAGAATGGACGAGAAAATACTGATTAGACATGTGAACATTCCTACTATTCGAACCACCCCTCTGTGAATGATATTCGAACGATAGCTATCCCACACTTGGCCAGGTGTGCGGTGTGCCGTATTACCCTTAGCCGTTTACATGTCTATCTCAGTATTTTAAAACACACTTGGAGAATTTATTCGAATCATTGTTAGAACATCATGTGAATCATTATTCGTACCACCTTATTCGAATCACCTTATTAGAACAATGATTAGAATCACATTCGACTCATCTTGTATTAGACTCACATTGGGATTATACTCGACTTATATTGTACTGTCTGGACTCATCATGTTACTCTAGTTCAGCTAGATTTTATTTTACAGTCTTTATTGCTATGATTTCTTCTCTTGTTTAGTTACTTACTTTTCTTGTACCTTATCTGTCTCTCTATACCATCACCTGAATATAAACTGCCATGTTCATCAATACAACTGTCTATAACTACTTTATAGTTCTCTGTCATTTACTTGGGTTTTCTAGATGGGATGTGCTCGTTCCTGTCCTGACTGGACCTGTTGAAATTTTACAGATGATTGCCCTGAGGATACTTGATTATGGACCTGACGAGGGATTAGCTACATTTGGCCCCGACACTCAGGAGTGATCGGGAGACTAGCTAGTAGACTGGTTTAGTTTTCATGTTTTAGAACTTGAATTGTAATAGCTTGAGATATGAGTTGTATTTGAGTTTGTTGAGATATTATTATTTAGTAGTTTATAATTGTTGTTGTTCAGTCTTTAGTTATAAACTTCTGTGTTATCTTATCGTGCTTAGACTGTTATTGAGATTTCATTATATCTATACTTGTCCTCCGTTCGGAGTTGAGATTTGACAAGTACATTATATAATTGCGTGAGTTGTTGATTAGATGGTAACCTAGGACAGCGTTCTACCGCCGACACTGCGGCGTAGGCTGGGCGCCGTTACGTACTCGTACCCTCATAGTGGGTGCGTGTCGTGACATCGACCAGGATGTGAGATATCTAGAAGTGTAAAAGATTACTAGCAAAATCTTGCATTGTACCGAATGTGGTTATTGATCAATAAAAATAATTATATTTTTTCATATATATATTTTTTTTTTACCGAATGTGGTTATTGATCAATAAAAAATAATTACATTTTTTCATATATATATATATATATATATATATATATATATATATATATATATATATATATATATATATATATATATGGAAAATTCTACAATACATCCGCTGGAAATGGATGTATCGATACATCCGAAATCTGGACCGTTGGATGTTAATCCAATGGTTCAGGTTTAATTCAGATAAAATAATACAGGAGACATCATTTAATGCTGATTTAGACTTTTGACCTGTTGGTAACTTGCTTTAGCAGGTCATTCTTCGCTTTAATTTTTTCAATGAACACCCTAAATTTACTCATATTTACTCTCTCAAAAGTCCATCCAATTTAATCTGAACCTTTTTTTTTGTTATAGACCATGGTAGTCGTGGTGGTGCTTGTAGTGGTGGAAAGAGAAACGGAGATGAAGAAGGAAATAAGAAACGGTTTGGATCGCATCGAACGTCGTCGAGCACCCCTAGAACAACGAGGAGTACCAGCTGCGCCGAGAAGAATCGGTCCGCTTCGCGTCGGACGTCGTCGAGGCCTCCTCGAACAAGAAGAAGTACCAGCGACGCCGCTCTAATTTTACTGCCCATGCCATTGTCTGAAATTTTATTTTTCATTTAAGGCAATTTACTTGATTGTGGAATTTTTGTAATTGCATTCATGAAAGACCGATGTAGCCTGGACTACCGTTCTATCGATGTATGTATGAAAATATGTTATCAAAAACTTCAACTTTTTAGAGAAATATTTTTGATGTTATGTTTGTTATATGCAGTTTGATGCGAAAAAGGAAAGACGCAAAGTTGCTGAATGGATTACAACTTCAGAGCACAATAAAGAGCTAAAAAAGAAGTCCAATCTGATTGAATATGGAAGACGATGATTTTTTTTTTCTTCTTCTTTTATATGTAATGTATGGAAACCCCTAATGTATTATGTTCATTTGTTTTGTTGAGTTGTAATGACATTTTTGCCAAACGGCTTCAATTTTTTTTGATTAAGCAGAATCATTTCTGTCCTTCAAATTAATATAATTAAGCAGAAAGGAGTCTTTTGCCCTTCCATCGAATGACATTTTTGCCCTTCTAATTAATTCAAAACACCCCCGAACCCTTTTATTAAAAAAGAAAAGGAAAAAAGAAAACCGTTTCGGAGCTTCCTCTTCTTCCATTATCCACTCTGTACTCAAACTTAGGTCATTCTCCTCCAAAATCTTCAAACCTTCCTCCCCATTCGCAATATTCACACCATGTCGGCATCAGCGGCAGAATCATCACCGACAACATCACCAATTAGAGAAGATGCACCAGTTACAGAAAATCCAAAAGCGATAGACGGAGAACAACGGAAACCCTATTCAAAGAAAGTTGCACAAAGGAAAAAGGAAAAAGCTGCAAAACAAAAAGAAGTGCAAGAAGAAGTGCAAACAGAAGGTATAACTTTGATTTTATGTTCGCAAATTCTGTATATATTACAAGAAAAATGACATTCTCCGTCATAAAACGCATTTGAATGTTAAATTCTATTTGCCGTTTAATTTGGAACGGAGAATGGAATTCTCCGTCTAACTTGAAACGGAGAATGTCGTTCCCAGTGTTAAAACCCATATGAATGGCCATTCTTCGACCTAATTTTTTTTTGTTTTTTTTTGTTTTGCAGAAAGAAAATCTGTCAGGAATAAGGATTCAAGACTTTTCCGTTCTACCTTCAAGCCAATGCTAAATCTTATGGAGGAGGTCAATCGAGATGTTGGCCGTTTACCTGAGCCAGTTATTGGTTCCTTGAAGAATTCCGGTTTCTGGAATTTTGTCGAGATTTTCTACCAAAACAGAGTCCACGTCTCCGAAGTGGCCAAGGTTACGGAAGGGCTTGAGAATTTAATTGCAAGTTACACAGAAGAAGAAGATGGCGTCGGGTGCTTTGAATTGAGCACCACTGTTAAAATCGTGCCAAGCGTCAAGGATATGGCAGTCAAATTCGGTCTATCGCTGAATGAAGAAAGCGTTGATGATGTTTCTTACAGAAGATTGACAAAGGAAAAACAATAGCAGCCTACACCACCAGCATCATTGAGCCTGTGTAGAGATCATTTCACAAGATTGCTGGCTAATACTAAGGGCAAACACTCAGAAGTCACGAATAAGAAAGTGAGAGACTAGTTCTTTGAATTGTTACAACGGCTTCGTGGCGGAGATAACGCTGTTAATCTAGATGATTTGGCCAGGCTAATAATCTTCTACTTGTGCCAAACAGTATTCTTCACAAAGTCTGGCGGTTCAAATTTGCCGTACAGATTCTTGGCCTTGGTAGACAGTGTGGACGTCATCAACAGTATATGCTGGCCAAGGTTAATCCTGGCATATGTAATGGATAGCATAAAGAGGAGTAGAAGCAAAACTGAACAGGGGGATTACTCAATGGCTTTCCACAAATTGGAAGGTTGCACAATATACTTCCTCTATTGGTTTACAGAACATAGTAAATTTGTGGAAAGAAAGTTTGCCCCAATTTCTGATTACCCAAGATTTTTTACATGGAATGGGTACGAAATCTTAAACTTCCTTAAGGCCGAATATCACAACAAAATGAGATCGAAGATGATATGGGAAGATTTGGTTATACCTGTTGGGGAAGAAGAAGGGCACAAAGAAGATGAGCCACCTATAGAAGAAGTTGAAAAAGAGGGAGAGGAAGAACACCAAGAAGCAGGTGGGGATAATTTTGATGAACAACGGATACCACAGCATCATGAAATGGGCGCTGTGATGGACGACTCAGCAAATGAATTGGAGGATTTAAGAAGACATCATTCTGATATTCTTGCGCAGAATGAAGAACTCAAAGAAAAGTTGAAAGAGATGGAGGCACAAGGAGCGCAGTTACGTGCAGCCAACTTTGAGAATGCCATACTCAAAGAAAAGCTGAAAGAGCTCGAGGCAGAAGAAGAGCAACAACGTGCAGTCAACGTTGTGATGGAGGGCTCTGTGCATGAACTGGAGGATTTGAGAAGGCATCATTCTGATATTCTTGCGCAGAATAAAGAACTTAAAGAAAATTTAAAAGAGATGGAGGCACAAGGAGCGCAGTTACGTGCAACCAACCTTGAGAATGAAAAACTCAAAGAAAAGCTAAAAGAGCTCGAGGCACAAGAAGCACAACAACGTGCAGTCAACGTTGTGATGGAGGGCTCTGTGCATGAATTGGAGGATTTGAGAAAGCAAAATTCTGTTCTTAAATCAGATCTACATGCACAAGGTAAAATCTTTTCTATTTCAAATTTATGATTTGTAATCTTCCAGGAGAATGACTATTCTCTGTGTACTATAACACGAAGAATAGTCATTCTCCGTGTTATTTGAAATGGATAATTGCTATTCCTATCATTTCGATACTGGAAAGGTTATTCTCCGTGTAATTCCAAACGGAGAATTCTATTCTCCGTATTATATTACACAGAGAATGTTATTCTCCGTGTTAGGTTCACATCATATATTTCATTGTTGTTTATTTTATTTCAGTGCGAACAACCAAACAACTCAGAAAAACAAATGAAAGGCTCGTTGAGGAGAAAAGGGAGCTTCAAAATAAAGTTGAATCGTTTAATATTGAAGCAAATGAAAAGGATGGGAAAATTAAAGATCTCGAAGCCATGGTTGTAGTACTTCAGAGTGAGGAGTTTCAAGCAGCTGTTGAACTTGCTGCTCCAAGAGAAGTCAGAAGAAGAGGAGGATCGGGGGGAAAGAGGTTAATAAAAAACAATACAGTTGGAGAGGCTAATAAAAAGCGAAAGGTTAATGCCGCTCCGAAATCCCGAGAAGACGCCAAAATGGCTGAATTAAAGAAGAACCACGTCATACTAAGGGAATGCGATGAACTCTTACTTTGGAAATATGCGGATGAAGAGCTGAAGAAACAATACATCGACATCGTAATTCCCAGAAAGAATTCTCCAAAGTATGTATTCTGAACCCATTTTTCGTTCATTTTTTCTAGACTTTTTTCACAATTATGTAATGAGAATCTATCTTTATTAATTTAATCTAAACTAAATTTATGTGCAGTGATATGGTATACGAATTTTATCCGGAAAAGGATGAAAATGGAGTTTCAATCCAGCTGTCGGCAGTAGACATGCAAGACATACTCAACTATGACGACATGGAGGCTGACATACTAGACATAATAATAAGGAAGCTGAGAGAAATTCAAGACAGTAAAAGGTGTGCCCCGTCTAGTTCGAAGGAGGTGCCATTGATCCAGAAAAAAAAGCCGGTGCCCCAATCACATAAGTGGTCTGCATTCATGACGACCCACACATTGGTAAGAATTCAAACAGAAAAATCCATATTCATGTGTAAACCGATGAAAAATGACAGAAAAAAATTACTCATGATATTGTGTATTATTTTTGGGAAACAGACCATCGTTCAACGTGCCAATGAAGAAAACGCAAAATCCGACGCCTTTGAAGACATCCAAATAGATTTAGTAGACTTCGTCATGGGTTTGGAGGACGACATAGAGTTGCTATTCATCCCACTCTTTAATGCATCCATTAAATACTATACTCTGCTCACGTTAAACTTTATCTCCTATGACTGGACACACTACAACTCCTTGAGGCTAACCACGTACGATACGTGCAAGGTGGATACAGAATTAATGAAGAAAACCTTAGAGCCTATCGTCAGGAGAAAAGTTGATATGATGAGGGAGAAATGCCCGACGAAGAAGGAGTATGAGAGCAAAGTGCTGAATTGTTCTCTAAATTGCCCACAACAACGGGCACCCGACTGCCTCTTGTACACGGCGTATTATATGAATATGTTGACGACTCCTCCCTTCGAAATACCGGAAGGAAATGACAATAAAACTCACCAGAAGATTACAACGATGAGGTTGTCATGGGCTAAGGAGTTGCTTTCAAGCAAATATGTAAAACGAACCTAGCAATGACATTGTAAAACAACAATGTAATTATGATGTAATTGGGCAAGGAACTTCTGTCTTTTATAAACTCTGCTTTTATAATATAATCATTTTTGAATTACATTTACATTATCAAAACCACGAAAAGTTTGACTTTTATTTACATATAAAACAACTCGAACTCATGCGCCAAAAGGGCAGTCATTTTTATAATAAGATCTCCCAAATTCTGCCATTTATTGGCAAAATTTAATAACTCAAACTCATGCGCCAAGCTGCAGTCACTTTTATTGTCATTAATACCAATGAATCTGCCATTTATATGCCATTAATACCAATGAATTCTTCCATTTATATGCCATTTATTCCTAAGGAATATGCCCCTTCGGATTATATTCTCCATTTTAGTTGGAACGGAGAATAGAATTCTCCGTTTACTTGAAACGGAGAATAACTTTCCCGTTTAAATTAAATCGTTTGAGGATTCTATTCACCGTTTATTTCGGAACGGATAATAACATTCTCCGTCTGTCTTGAACGGATAATAAACACATTAAAATGTTCATTCGCCATTTTTATTTAAACGGAGAATGACGTTCTCCGTGTCTTTCGAAACGTAGAATGTTATTCTCCGTTTAGTTTGAAAAAGAGAATGAAGATGAGCTTGATGAGAATATAACGAGGTTGGTATGGACTAAGAAGACTACAATGATGAGGTTGGTATGGGCTAAGAATTAGATTTCAAGAGAACTTATGTCTTTTATAATGTCTGCTCTGCTGTCTTTATAATAAAATCCTTTTTGAGTTACATTTATATTGTGATAACAACAAAAAGTTTGACTTTTTGAGTTACATGTACATTATAAAAGTCTGAAATACTACATAAAATCCTACTATCAAGAAAAAAGTTGAATGTGAGCTGTGTGCGGGCATCGCAGAGCAATGGAACTCCTTGAGGCAAAGGAATTCCTTGAGTCAGTGAGTTCCTTTGCCTCAGTGAGTTCCTTTGCTCGGAGGATGCACGATGAAGTGACTTGCCTCAAGGAGTCAACCTACGGTTCCTATACTCTGACGATGCACGATGAATACCATCTACCACGTGGACACGAACTAAAAGATGACAGAGAACAACACTCCTCACAGATGAAGCTTTCAATTAAATTCCTTGAGGCAAATCACTTCATCGTGCATCATCAGAGCAATGGAATTCCCTGAACAAAGGAACTCTGTGCATAGTCAGAGCAATGGAACTCCATGAACAAAGGAACTCCGTACAAAGTCAGAGCGAATCAAAGTGCGAGCGCAATAAATCTAAACCCACACTCTGTTGGAGCGCTCGCACTTTGATTCACTCTGACTATGCACGGAGTTCCTTTATTCTTGGAGTTCCATTGCTCTGACTATGCATGGAGTTCCTTTGTTCAGGGAGTTCCATTGCTCTGACGATGCACGATGAAGTGTTTTGTCTCAAGGAATTCAATTGAAAGCTTCATCTGTGAAGGAGTGTTGTTCTCTGTCATCTTTCAGTTTATGTCCACGTGGTATTCATCGTACATCGTCAGAGTATAGGAAACGTTGGATGACTCCTTGAGGCAAGTCACTTCATCGTGAATCCTCCGAGCAAAGGAACTCACTGAGGCAAAGGAACACACTGCCTCAAGAAATTCCTCCTTGAGGCAGAGTACCGTGCAAGGCCATCCTTCTTCAACAAGGAACATGTCGAAGAAATAGACTCCTGGCTGGCGCTTTGACAGAGCATAGAACGATAATAAACTCCAAACTCATGCACATCTCAGTCTTCTGAAGGACTTCACCACCGTGCATCGTTGGACCAATAGAACATGTTGAAGAAATGAACTCCTGGCGGCAAAGGAACACCGTGCATAGTCCGAGCCAATCAATGTACGGGTGCTTCGACAGAGCGTGGGTTGGCAATAAATCCAAACCCAGGCACATGTCAGTCTTCTGAAGGACTTCACCACCAAAGCTTCTTCGAACGAGGAGATCGACAACCAAGAGGAAAGAGTCTTGCCAAGGCGGGGGATCGGTAGAGTCCATCTCCACAAGAAAAGCTAAGTGAGACGAGAACAAACTCTCTCTACACTACTGCCATTTATAGGCATAGAACAACTCGGACTCATGCGCCAAAAAGGCAGCCACTTAGAATTCAATTCAATTAATTTCATCAATACCAATGCATCTGCCCCTTCTCAATTAAAGCTAAGTAAGACTAGAACAAACTCTTCCAACTACGGCTATTTATATGCCATTAATACCAATGAATCTGTCCCTTCGAATTCTGCCAA
>JANAVB010019758.1:0-5000 GCA_029216955.1 Iris pallida
CCAGTTCCAATGCTCATACTGTTCTGCTAGCTAAAGACTACATCAGTCTCAATTATCTTGATTTCTAACATAAGTCACGGTCCAACATTCTGATAGCATCCAACAAGCCAACCAAATGTCTCGTGCGGAGCGGGGCATTACAATATAGTCTATCTATCGTTCCTCAGTAGCGAGTGAGTCTAAGTTAATGTCCAATCGTGTTCTCCCTACGTAATGACCAATCCATGACACAATACTAATAACTACTAAGTCTTCTAGCATATAATTCTATTAGCAGTTATAACCTAATGCGCGTTCTATACGTACCGGTGGCCAGCCGACTACGCAAGTCCAAGACCTATATGAGACTCATAACTCGTAGAACATATAAGAACCCTAATTTTTGGGAATAATTTTTTAATTTATTTTATATGATTTGTATTTATTAGATTATTTTTAAAATTTTATTATAACTATAAACGTACTTTTCCGTATCTTTGATTTTTGGAGCACAAGAAATGTCGATATTTCGAAACGTCCTTCATGAGTTTTAAAGTAGACAAGTCCACCTTCAACTTGATATATCATGTCCCATCCAAACTTGTTTTCTAACATTCCTTTGACTTCGCATAACTTCGGATCGATTTAGGTCAATTGACCGTTTACCGTAATTCTAGACCTAACTTCGATCATAAGTTCGAAACTCGACATCGATAAAAACCAGTTGACCCAATATATGATTTTTGACCCATTTTGAACCTATGACACGCATGCAAAGGGTGTGCCACTCAATCGAGTTCCATGTGCTATTTATTTGCGAATGGCACCGGAGACTCATGGGTTGATTTTTTCAGTTCGATTTGACTAGAAATATATTGGACCCTAACTTAGCCAGCCCTACTTGGTAGAGCCATGTTAGGTAGCTATGACCTAGTAAAATTATTTTGAATTTATTATTGGAATTTTGTACAGGTAAATAGGTTTAAATACAATTTTGTATATATATGATTATAATTTTAATATCCTAAAAACTATATATATAGCCTTAGTCATGGTTAAGTTTGAGACGCATATCGACCAAAAATTTTGATACAGATAGTGTAGTTGTGTGCTTTGACTAGTGATTTAGCCATGCCTGGGAAGGCCCGACCATAACATTGTCCCTACTAGGAAAACCAGTCAAAGTTGTGACTTGAACCCCTATAAATGATTTAATTAGTTATTTACTAATAATACGACTTTTTAGGAGACCGATCGTACCAATTTAGCCCGGACTTGACCCGAACCCAACCCAAGCCCAGATAGTCATATAGTGCGACCAACGACGTCCATGTAGATATGGATGTGTATATATATTGGTATTTCATTTTTATAGTCTCATGAGTAATTTCTATCGATTGAATATTAAACATAATATTTGCATTTATTTTTATTTACCTTTGAAATATGATAAACTCCTTAGAATGATATTGTGGATTTTTGGGACTGTGAGGTTATATATATACTTGTATGTATATAAGTGTAAACATAATATGTATATATATATATATATATATATATATATATATATATATATATATACAAATGCTCTGGAAACAGAAAGCGAGGTTGAAATGGGACAGCGAGGGGGACAAAAACTCGAAGTATTTTTATGCCTGTATTAACGGGCGCAGACAGAAGCCCTCGATTCACAGGACAGCCGATGACAATGGGAACATTATTACCGACCAAAAGAGCATCCACGAGGCAGCCACGGATTTCTATTCCAAACTATTCTCCAAAGAGACGGTTCACAAAGATAGATCATTCCTTGACCAAATCCCCCGCCTCATTAACGACACCGATAACGCCCAGTTGAACTGCCTTCCCTCAGTTGAGGAAGTTAAAGATACTGTGTGGGCCCTGAACGAGCATAGTACGCCAGGTCCGGACGGGTTTTCGGGGGTATTCTTCCGCACATGCTAGGATATTATCAAGCAAGACATCACCGAAGCGGCGATCGCATTCTTTGAAGGAGCTATATACCCTAAAGCCATTTCTAGTGCCAACCTGATGCTTATCCCTAAAAAAGATAACCGGAGTCCTTCCACGACTTTCGACCTAGCAGTCTTTGCAACTTCACCAATAAGATCATATCCAAGGTCATCGCGACCAGAATGGCTGGCATTCTTCCCAAGATGATTTTGGAGGAGCAAAGCGGGTTTGTTCGCGGAAGGAACATCCAGGACAATATTATGCTGGCCCAAGAGTTAATCACCTGCCTGAAATTTTCGGTGAGGGGAGGCAACATTGTCATTAAAATCGACATGGAGAAAGCTTATGACAGACTGGATTGGCAATTCATGATCTGGGCTTGCAGAGCTTTCGGATATTTGGAAACTTGGACCAATATTGTCTAAAGATCCATCAGCAACTCGTGGTTCTCCACGGTCATCAATGGTCGTGCTGAAGGATTTTTTAAATCCCACCGCGGGGTGAGACAAGGCGACCCACTATCCTCCACTGTCTTCATCATTGCTGCTGACGCTCTGAGTAGGAACCTTAACAATATGGTCAACACCCCTAACTTCCAACACTATCATACATCCAGTGGTTGCCCTATCATCATCCATCTGGCATTCGCAGACGATCTACTCATCTTCTCTTCTGGGGATGAAGGCGTCATTGCGGTGGTTCACAATACCCTGATGAGATACTCTAGATGCTCCGGCCAGAAGATCAATCATTCCACAACACCAATAGAGAATACGCCAACAACCTCTCCAAATTAACTTTTTTCTCAGTTGCTAAGCCCCCGTTCAACTATCTCAGGTGCCCGATAGTGTACGGGAATCCAACGTCGACATATTCGAGGACTTAATCACCAGAATCAGGAAGAAACTGGAAGGGTGGCACAACGCCACCTTATCTCCAGGTGGCAAGATGATCCTCATCAATCATGTGCTATCCTCCATCCCCATCCACACCCTAGCGGCGTGCTCGCCGCCCACTAAGGTTTTTCTCGATCGAACAGATCTTTTGTAATTTCTTCTGGGGCATAGCAACGGCCAGGATAAGCATCACTGGGCTAGCTGGGAATCTATGGCTCACCCGACAGGCGAGAGGGGATTGGGATTCACCAAACTCACTCATATTGTTAAAGCATTCTCGATGAAACTGTGGTGGAATTTCCGCACGAGCAACAACTTATGGAGCAGGTTTTTGAAAGCCAGATACTTCAAACACATCCACCCCTCCATGGCCATATACAACTGCAGATCCTCAGCGGCTTGGCCGCATCCTGATCAGCCTCGACCTTGCCGAGCCTGCGATGAGACTCCAGCTGGGAGCGGGCGACTCGAACCCATTCTTCGAGAGATGGGTTAGAGATAGCATGATCTCGAGTCTTACGAAAACCCCGAAAGATTGTAGGATCAGAGACTTGTGAAACCCCTCTACCGACGACTGAAACTGGAACCAAGTCCTTCAATGGTCCGGTATCGATGCGGATGATGGCATCTGCGAGAGAGGGTTACGCATCAGTGACGAGAAGGATGCGTTGAGATGGTCCCTCGAGGCATCGGGGGCATTCTCGGAGAGGTCAGCGAGAATCGCTATCCAGGGCGCTGGTCGGCCGAAACTCCCCATAGCACACTATTGGCACTCCTGCATCCCTAAGAAGTGGTCCTTCCTCTTGTGGAGAGTCATCAGAAAGAAACTGCCGACAGACGACATCCTTAACACCATCGGGATTAGCTTAGCATCAGCTTGCTCCTGTTGCTCCGAGCGTCAGACGGAGACTATCGATCACATCTTCCGCCAGGGACGCTACCAGACAGGACTTGGACAATCCTTAACCAGCTATTCAGCATCGAGCAGGGCGGTGGACGCTTCCACGATCTACTGGCGTACTGGGGTTCCGCCTTCCATGGCCACCAGATCGTCGCAGCGGTCGCTACTTTGGTCATTTAGAAGAATCGCAACAAGGCAAGATTCGAAGGTCACCTATACTCGGCAGACCAGCCCCTGCGGGAAGTTACCCGCCAATGTCGCAAGCAGAACACCCTGTGTTCCCATAGTTCGAGAGCATTCTGATCGGTACTCCCCCTAGCCCCAGGCGATTGTTTCGCTTTCCCCCCTCCATCTTTTTGTGGTATACCTGTATAGGCTTCGGCATTTTGTGCCTTGTATACGGATTTTGTCTACGGTTTTTGAGCCGCCTTTAATATATTGAGTAGTTTTTCCAAAAAAAAAAGAATATATATATATATATATATTATATATATATATATATATATATATATATATATATATATATATATATATATATATACACACACATATTAGTATAATTCTATTTATATAAATTGTCATTAATATGGTACAACCACGTAATTACATTTTAGAGATTTTATAAACATCCCTTGTATTTATCTAAAATGTGTGCCTAAATATCATAGTCTATGTATACATATGTAGATAATTATATAAAAGTTTTATTATAAATGTCTATATAAGTTTAGTTATAAAGTTTTATCAAATAAGATTTTAATTTATATTTAAATTATTTTTAATATTTCTAGATTTTATTATTCATGGATAAGGAGTATTGTTTGATTTTATAAAGATTTGTTATAATATATATATATATATATATATATATATTATATATATATATATATATATATATATATATATATATATATATATATATATATATATATATATATATATATATGGCTGATTTTGTGTTATAGAACCACCCTATGTTTTCTGTATTAGATTAGAATTTAGTGGTTGAGATTAAAAGGTGTAGACCCCACCTCCATTTTAAGTCATTTAATCTCAACCATGCAATTCCAATCCAACGTGTATAACATAGGTTGGTTACATAATACAAAACCAACCGGTTGGTTCTAGAGCACTCCTCTCTCTCTCCCTCTCCTCTCTCTCTCTCTCTCTCTATATATATATATATATATATATATAGTTTATAGAAAAAATGGATATATTGCGAGAAATTGAATTTCTCACGATATAAC
>JANAVB010019758.1:10000-85000 GCA_029216955.1 Iris pallida
TCCCCTTTTCGAGTTGGAACTGACTCGCTGTCAGCGGCCTTTCCTCACACATTCATTCTGAAATTCTCCGGGGTGCCCAAACTCGCCAGGGTGCAGGAAGCGATCGCTCAGTAGAATCTCTCGTCGGACATCGTGTGGTCCCCCTTGACCCCAGGCACATTCTCCTTCACCTATCTTCAGAACGCGATCACAGGACTGTGTGGTCCAAGGGCACTTGCAGGATTGACACCCACCAGATGAAGATAATCAAGTGGTCCCCAGGGTTCAACACCAAAGAAGATTCAGCCACTGTTGCAGCTTGGGTTACCCTCCCTAACCT
The DNA here is from genome assembly GCA_029216955.1 of Iris pallida. Lineage (NCBI taxonomy): Eukaryota > Viridiplantae > Streptophyta > Magnoliopsida > Asparagales > Iridaceae > Iris > Iris pallida. Next base: position 10,320 of record JANAVB010019758.1, read on the forward strand.
TCCTCTCATTTGCTTTGTCCCAGCGGCGCTTAGGCGCATCGCCAACTCCTTCGGGACGTACGTGGCTACGGCGCCCGAGACCAGCAACCTCACCAAAGCCCACTACGCCAAAATCTTGTGTTGAACTAGATCTCACATCAGATCCACCCAACTTCATCACTATCGAGCTAGGCAACCACACCCACACCCAACAAATCCTCTACGACAACCACATATTGTTCTGTACAACTGCCATTTGAGAGGCCACCTTCCCAAGTATTGCCACCGTCTTCCCGGAGCTCAAAAAGAAGCCATCCAGAAAAGCCAACGACCTATCAGCTGATAGAATCCCCAAGTCGCCCATTCTACCTCTTCCGAACTATATTCGATTCGACTCATGCATCAGCGAGCCAGCCTCCAGCGACCCTCCAAGCAGAGCCCTGATCCCTTTCATTCCCCAAACACATAGCGACCTCCAACCAATTCGCCATTCTCGACTCGGAGGACCCGGAGCCGGGTAGTCCCCGGGGCTCTAGCTATCCCGAGCCACCGCCCCCTCCCCAACTCCTCGCGATTGTAGGTAGCTATCGTCTCAGGCTGCGCTGAGCACCTGCATCCCCAACCGGCCAGGAGGCCGACTCCCTGGCTCCCCCCAATCAATGCAGCTCACCAACCTCCCATCGGGAACCCGGTCGAAGACGCCCTAGCCTTCCTTGGACCCGACCAAGCGAGGAGAGGTATGCAAGTCCTAGCCGCTGGATTCCTCTTCAGCAGCTGCTGACAGAGAGTGCGCTCGACTCCCTGGCCATACCCTCGGAGGATCCTGTAGTAGACTCAGCTGGAGATCTGTTAGGCCCCTCCTCAGGCCCGCACGAGCACCACAACTGCAATCCTCCCACAACAACGATAGCAGAAGCATCGATCTCCAACGGAGCAAGTCAGGCATCGACAAAACCGCCACCATCCAAACAAGATCCGCCGCAAGCGGAAAAAAAACCCTCCCACAATACCATAAATGCTTAACATTCTAGCTTGGAATGTTCGAGGTCTGGCAAACAAACCGACATTAAGGAGAATTTCCAGTCTTCAAAAAATTCACAAGATTGACATCTCATCATTGAACCCAAAATCCCCTCCAAACGACTTAAATCTACCCAAATGGCCTTGGGCCTCCCAACGGCGATTGTGGCAGGCACGACATTTGGATTCTCGGCTCGAAGGATGTTAATCTCGATATCATCCAGGATTCCCAACAAGCCCTCTCATGCTGGGTCACTCACCCCACCTTCCGGAGCGTGTCATCCTTTCTGCGGTCCACGGTAGCTGTGTCATCGCAGAACGCAAACTCCTCTGGAACGATCTGCTCGACACCTATCTCCACAACAACTCCCCTGGCTTTGCATAGGGGACTTCAACGCCATCACCCGCAGAGAAGAGAAGATCGGAGGTCGCCCCATACCACTATCAGCCATGCAAGACTTCAACGACTTATATTCAACGCTCATCTCACACCCCTCCAGTTCAAAGGCAGCGAATTCACCTGGTGTAATATGCAGGACGGCGATCGCCGTCAATATTCCCGTCTGGACAGAGCCCTCACCAACGCGCACTGGCACGCATGAGGATTAGTTCCACCTGTCCCACCTCAACTCCACAGAATCGACCACGCCCCTATCCTGGTGGAAATCAAGAACAACACCTACCCACACAAAAAGAACTTCCAATTCCTCGACTTTTGGACCGACCACCCACAGTTTTTAGCGTCGTTACAGAAGCTTGGAGCAGTCAGGACTCCCCCAATCCCCTCACTCGGGTCAGCAACAAGCTCAAAGCCACCAGGAAAGCCCTTTCTAATTGGAGCAAATAAGCCTTTGGGGACATTTTCCAAGCGATCCGTGTCGCAGAGGACGACATCACCCGGCAGAAGCTATATTCATGACTGACCGATCCCCAGCGGCCAGGAGAGCACTGAACCTTACCAAGGCCATGCTCAAATTCAGGCTCAAAGTTGAAACCGATTTCTGGAAGCAGAAAGCCAGACTGAAATGGGACAACAACGGGGACAAAAACTCTACATATTTCCACGCCTGCGTCAATGGCAAAAGAAACAAACTATCGATACATCATATATCAGACGAGAACGGCATCATCAGATCGGACCACAAGGGGATCCAACGGCGGCAGCCGATTATTATGCCAAATGGAGACGGTCCACAAAACACATCATTCCTCGACCTAATTCCCGCAATTATCAATGACTCCGACAATGCTTTGTTGGAGCACCCCCTGACCGAACAGGAAGTGAAAGATACGGTATGGGCATTAAACGAGCATAGTGCCCCTGGCCCGGACGGCTTTACCGGAGTCTTCTTCCGTACCTGCTGGGAGATTATCAAGCGGGACATCACTGACGCGGCTATTGCCTTCCTTGAAGGAACTCCTTACCCCAGAGCCATCTCCAGCGCCAATCTCATCCTCATCCCGAAAAAGACAACCCCAACTCCTTTCGCAATTTCCGACCTATCAGTCTTTGTACCTTCACCAACAAAATTATATCTAAGATCATCGCTACTAGAATGACAGACACTCTCCCCAAAATCATCTCAGAGGAGCAAAGCGAGTTCGTTCGAGGAAGAAACATACAGGACAATATCATGCTGGCCCAAGAACTTATCACCTGCATGAAGTTTCCTGCCCGGGGGGGCAACATCGCCATCAAAATCGACATGGAAAAAGCCTACGACAGACTTGATTGGCAGTTCATGATCTGGGTCTTCAGAGCTTTCGGATTCTCAGAGAATTGGACCAACATTGTGTGGAGATCCGTCAGCAACTCTTGGTTCTCCACAGTTATCAACGGCCAATCTGAGGGCTTTTTCAAATCTAGCGCGGTGTCAGACAAGGCGACCCTCTATCATACGGTCTTCATCATTGCAGCCAACGCCTGAGCAAAATCTCAACAACATGGCCAATCCCCAACTTCCAGCAATATCACACTGCCAGTGGATGCCCCTCCATCACCCACCTGGCCTTTGCCGACGATTTACTCATCTTCTCTTCTGGGGATGTCAGATCTATGGAGGTGGTTCATAACACCCTGGAGCGGTACTCCAGATGCTCTGGCCAGAAAATAACCAATCAAGACGTCATCTACGCCCACCACACACATCAAAATCGAAAACGCTACCAGACTAACCAACCTACGGTGGCACACCCTCCCTTCAACTACCTTGGCTGTCCCCTAGTTTACGGGAAATCCAACGCCAGCATCTTCATCTTCGAGAACTTGATCAGCAAAATCAGGAACAAGATCGAAGGATGGCATAACGCCACCCTATCCCCGGGCGGCAAAATTATCCTCATCAAACATGTTCTCAACTCCGTCCCCATCCACACATTGGCGGCTTGCTCCCCAACCAGGAAGGTCATCGCGTCAATCTAGCAGATCTTTTATAAGTTCTTCTGGGGCCACAACAAAGGACAAGACAAACACCACTGGGCTAGTTGGGAAACCATGGCTACCCCGATCGCGATCGGTGGGCTTGGATTCACCAAACTCAATCACATCGTCAAAGCCTTCTCAATGAAACTGTGGTAGAAATTATGGACGAGCAAAAACCTGTGGACCGGGTTTATGAAAGCCAGATACTTCAAACACATCCACCCTGCGATGGCCAGATCTAACAGTAGATCATCCGCGGCCGCCACATTCTACGAGGCCGCGATCTGGCAGAGCAAGCGATTAGACTTCATCTGGGTAACGACAAGGCTAACCCATTCCTGGAGAGATGGATCGGTGACAGCCTTATCCCGAACATTACTGACTTCTTGAGCAATTGCAAAATCAAAGACCTGTGGAACCCCACTAACAACGAATGGAATTGGGATCAGATTCGCGATTGGTCTGGCAACGAAACGGTTGACAGCATTCGTCAGCACGGACTTATCATTGGGCCCGACGCGGACGAGCTGTGATGGTCGCTGGAAGCTTCTGAAGCATTCTCAGTGCGATCGGCGAGAATCGCGATCCAATGAGAACGGGCAAGATCATTTCATTGCGCGATACTGGCATTCTTGTATCCCTAAGAAATGGTCTTTCCTCCTGTGGAGAGTCACGAGAAAGAAATTGCCAACTGACGAGATTCTTAACTCTATCGGTATCAGCCTGGCGTCTGTTTGTAACTGCTGCAACGAGCGTCAGACGGAGACTATTGACCACATCTTCCGGGAGGGAAGCCTCCCCGACCAAATCTGGAGCATCCTCAACTGCAACTACAACATCAATCCAGGAGATGGGCGCTTTCACGATCTTCTGGCCTACTGGGGAGCTGCGTCCCACGGCCACCAGATCGTAGCAGCAGCCGCGACCTGGGCAATTTGGAAGAATCGCAACAAAGCGAGATACGAGTGTCACCAATACTCTGCCGAACAGCTCATTCGGGAAATCCACCGGCAATGTCGCAAAAGGAGTTCGCAGTGCTCCCACAGCCCTCCAGCATTCTGGCAACCATACTTCTGTTAGTTTGGCGGGCGCAGTCGCCCCTCCCCCTGTCTTTCCTTTTGTAGTTTTTTCTTCCGGCTTTTTGCCTTGTATCCCTATCAGGCTTCGACATTTTGAGCCTTGATCATAAAATGAGGGGGTTTATTAAAAAAACAATATATAATATATATATATATATATATATATATACCCCAACAGAAAACATATAAGTAATATATACATATAATATAGTAATATATATATCTACATATATATATAGAAATATCACAGAGGAACTTTATATACTATATATATATATATATATATATATATATATAATATATAATATATATATATATATATATATATATATATATATATATATATATATATATATATTTTTTTAAAGAACCCCTTCTATTATTGATCAAAGCTCAAAATGCCGAAGCCTGATACAAGGCAAAAAGCCTGAAACCACCAAAACAGGGGAGGGCTACTGCGCCCGACAAACTAATTGGAGAAGGGTTGCCAGAATGCTGACGAGGTGTGGGAGCACAGGGAACTCCTTTTGCGGCATTGTCGATGAGTTTCCCGAATGAGCTGTTCGGCGGAGTATTGGTGACCCTCGTATCTCGCTTTGTTGCGATTCTTCCAAATTACCCAGGTGGCAGCCGCTGCAACGATCTGATGGCCATGGGATGCGGCTCCCCAGAGAGCCAGGAGATCGTTTAAGCGCCCGTCTCCTGGATTGATGTTGTAAATGCTGTTGAGGGTGCTCCAGATTTGGTCGGGGAGGCTTCCTTCCCGGAAGATGTGTTCAATAGTCTCCGTCTGCCTATCGTCGCAGCAATTACAGGCTGACGCCAGGCTGAAGCCGATGGGAGTTAAGGATCTCATCGGTTGGCAATTTCTTTCTCACAACTCTCCACAGGAGAGAAAAGACCATTTCTTAGGGATGCACGAATGCCAGAATCGCGCAGTGAATTGCTCTTGGCCGTTCTCGTGGATCGCGGATCTCGCCGAACGCACTGAGAAAACTCCGGAAGCTTCCAGCGACCATCTCAGTACATCCGCTTCGGAACCAATGTTAAGACCTCGCTGACGAATGTTGTCGACTGTGCCTTGGCCGGCCCAATCGCGAATCCGGTCCCAATTCCAATCATTATTGGTGGGGCTCCACATGTCTTTGATCTTGCAGTTGCTGGGAGAACCCGGGTGTTCGGGATGAGGCTGTCACCGATCCATTTTTCCAGGAAGAAGTTGGCCTTGCCGTCGCCCAGACGGAGTCTTATCGCCGGCTCGGCCGGATCGCGGCCCCGTAATATGCGGCGCCAAGCCGCTGAGGATCTGCTATTGGCTCTGGCCGTCGTTGGGTGGATGTGCTTGAAGTATCTGGCCTTCATGAACCTGGTCCAAAGGTTATCGCTCGTGCGTAATTTCCACCACAGTTTCATGGAGAAGGCTTTAACGATGTGATTAAGTTTGGTGAATCCGAGCCCGCCGATCGTAATCGGGGTGGCCATGGTCTCCCAGCTTGCCCAGTGGTGTTTGTCTTGACCTTCATTATGGCCCCAGAAGAACTTGCAAAAGGTTTGCTCGATCGACGCAAGGACCTTCTTGGTCGGGGAGCAAGCTGCCAAGGTGTGGATGGGGATTGAGTTGAGCACATGATTGATGAGGATTATTTTGCCGCCTGGGGATAGGGTGGCGTTGTGCCAACCTGATTTTGTTCCTAATTTTGGTGATGAGGCTCTCGAAGATGCTAGCGTTGGATCTCCAGTAGACCAGTGGGCAGCCGAGGTAGTTGAAGGGGGGGGTGGGCCACCGCGAAGGAGGTGATGTTGGTAAGACTGGAAGCGTTCTCGGTATTGATGCTGTGGTGGGCGTAGATGACACTCTTAGAATGGTTGATTTTCTGGCCAGAGCATCTCGAGTACCGCGTCAGGGTGTTGTGAACGACCTCCATCGATCCGACATCCCCCGAGAAGAAGATGAGTAAATCGTCGGCAAATGCCAGGTGGGTGATGGTGGGGCATCCGCTAGCGGTATGATAATGCTGAAAGTTTCGGGGTGTTGGTCATGTTGTTGAGGTTTCTGCTCAGGGCGTCAGCGGCAATGATGAAGACCGTGGATGATAGGGGATCGCCTTGTCTGACTCCGCGGCTAGATTTGAAGAAGCCCTCGGATTGGCCGTTGATGACGGTGGAGAACCATGAGTTGCTGACGGATCTCCACACAGTGTTGGTCCAATTCTCCGAGAAATTGAAGGCTCTGAAGACCCAGATCATGAACTGCCAGTCTAGTCTGTCGTAGGCTTTCTCCATGTCAATTTTGATGGCGATGTTGCCCCCTCGAGCAGGAAACTTCATGCAGGTGATAAGCTCTTGGGCCAGCATGATGTTGTCCTGGATGTTCCTGCCTCGAACGAAACCACTTTGCTCTTCCGATATGATTTTGAGGAGAATGTCTGACATTCTGGTGGCAATGATCTTGGATATAATTTTGTTGGTGAAGGTACAAAGACTGATAGGACGAAAATCGCGGAAGGAGTTAGGGTTATCTTTTTTCGGGATGAGGATGAGATTGGCGCTGGAGATTGCTTTGGGGTAATGAGCTCCTTCTAGGAAAGCTATGGCCGCGTCGGTGATGTCCCGTTTGATGATCTCCCAGCAGGAACGGAAGAAAACACCAGTAAATCCGTCCGGGCCGGGGGCGCTATGCTTGTTCAATGCCCACACTGCGTCTTTCACTTCCTGCTCGGACAGGGGGCGTTCCAGCAAAGCATTGTCGGAGCCGTTGATGATGGTGGGAATTTGGTTGAGGAATGAAGAGACATTGTAGACCGTTTCCTTGGAGAATAACTTAGCATAGTAGTCGGCGGCCGCCTCTTGGATACCCTTATGGTCGGTCCTAATGGTGCCGTGCTCATCAGTAATATGATGAATCGACAGTTTGTTTCTTTTGCCGTTGACGCAGGCGTGGAAATAATTAGAGTTTTTGTCCCCATCGCTGTCCCATTTCAGTCTGGCTTTCTGTTTCTAGAATTCGGTCTCAGTTTTGAGTCTGAATTTGAGCATGGCCTTGGTGAGGTTAAGGGCAGCCCTGGCCGCGGGAGAGCGATCGGTTAGAACTATAGCTTCGGCTCGGGCGACGTCGTCTTCGGCGACGCGGACAGCTTGGAATATGTCCCCAAAGGTTTGTTTGCTCCAATTGGAAAGGGCTCTCCTGGTAGCTTTGAGCTTGTTACTAACTCGAGTGAGAGGGTTGGGGGAGTTCTGACTGTTCCAGGCATCGGCAACGATGCTCGAGAACTGCGGGTGGTTGGTCCAAAAGTCGAGAAATTGGAAGTTCTTTTTAGGAAGGTGGTTGTTGTTTTTGATTTCCACCAGAATAGGGGCGTGATCAGATTCAGTGGAGTTGAGATGGGACAAGATGGAGTTGATCCTTATACCGTGCCAGCGCACGTTAATGAGGGCTCTGTCCAGACAGGAATATTGACGGCGGTCGCCATCCTGCATATTGCACCAGGTGAATTCGTTGCCTTTGAACTGGAGAGGAGTAAGGTGAGCATTAAAAATGAAGTCGTTGAAGTCTTGTATGGCTGGTAGGGGAGTGGGACGACCTCCAATCTTCTCTTCTCTGCGAGTGATGGCGTTGAAGTCCCCCATGCAAAGCCAGGGGGTGTTGGTGTTGTGGAGATAGGTATCGAGGAGGTCGTTCCAAAGGGTTTTGCGTTCAGCGATGACACAGCTGCCATGAACTGCTGAAAGGATGACACGCTCAGGGAGAGTGGGATGAGTGACCCAGCAAGAGAGGGCTTGATGGGAGTCTTGGATGATGTCAAGTTTAACATCCTTCGAGCCCAGAATCCAAATGTCATGCCTGCCAGCAATCGCTGTTGGTAGGGCCAGAGCCAATTGGGTTGATTTAAGGCGTTTGGGGAGGATTTTGGGTTCTATGATGATGAAGATGTCTATTTTGTGAATTTTTCGAAGGCTGGAAATTTTCCTTAATGTCGGTTTGTTACCCAGGCCTTGAACATTCCAGGATATGATGTTAAGCATTTAAGATATTGAGGGGGTTTTTTTTTTGTTCCTCCTTGCGGCGGATCTTGTTAGGATGGTGACTGTCTTGTCTTGTCGGGAACGCATTGGGTCCCCGACCATCCCCAGGCGGAGGCATTCCTCCTCGCTTGGGGAACGATTCGCCTCCCCTAGCACTCTCGTTGTTCTCGGTTTCCCCGGCCGGGCAGGTCCCTTCGCCTCCGTCCCTCCTCGTCTCCTCCCGGCGCCAGGACGCCTCCCCCGCCGCAGCCCGGGCTCTCGCCGGGGTTTCAGCCCCGTAGTGCTCCCTCCCTCGCCGGCTGAGCGTCGCGGTTGGCTGACCGCCCCTCGTGGAGAGCTTCCCCCTCCGTGCGCCGCCCTCCCCGGGCCTCATCGGCCGCAGGCGCTCCCTCCTCTTCGTTCTGGCCCCCGCCGGGGCCTCCGGCCGCACTCTGCGGTCGCGCCCCCAGGTGCTGCTCGGCGTGGTCGCCCTCTCCCGGCGTCGCGGCCTCCCTGGAGTGGATGCCTTCCTCCGCGGCCTAGCGCTCGCCTGCCCCGCGTCGCCTCGGTCCCCGCCTCGCTTCCCCGCCGTGGCCCTGCGTCTCGGGCCGCCTCGGTCCCCGCCTCGCTTCCCCGCCATGGCGGGGCCACCGGCGGCGTCCCTCCCCCTCCCTCTCTTTCCCGCCTGTCCCGAGGAGCCCCCTTGGGCTCTGCCCCTCTCGGGAACGATGCCCCCTTGGGACCCGTGTTCCTTCGAGCCACGTGCAGCCTCCGGGCCACGTGGGCTCCTCCCGCTCGGCTGTTTTGGTTTTTGAATTTTCTCTTTGCTTTTTGAATTCCGGGTCAGTGCCTTGTGGGATCCAGGCGTAGTCTCTGTTTTGGTTTTTTATTTTCTCCTGGCATTTTGAGCCCCGGGTCAGTGTCTTGTGGGACCCGGGCGTAGTCTCGTTGTTCCGTTTCGTTGGCTTTTTAATGAATAGTTTTATTTATATATATATATATATATATATATATATATATATATATATATATATATATATATATATACCACAACAGAAAACATATAAGTAATATATATATATATATATATATATATATATGTATATATTACTTATATATTTTCTGTTGTGGTATATATATATATATATATATATATATATATATATATATATATATATATATATAGTAATATAAGTAATATCTACAGAGGAACTTTATATTACTATATAAGTAATATATATAAGTAATATCTAATATATATATAGAAATATCACAGAGGAACTTTTATTACTATATATATGTATATATATATATATATTTTTTACTATATATATGTATATATATATATATATATATATATATATATTATATATATATATATATATATCTATATATATATATATTATATATATATATATATATATTTTATATATATAAAATATATATATATATATTTTATATATATATATATATATATATATATATATATATATATATATATATATATATATTTATATATATATATATATTTTATATATATATATATATATATATATATATATATATATATATAATATATAATATGCTAATATACATATATGTATATATCTATCAAAGAAGTGAAGCAAGTGTGTGTGAGATGTGTGCTGGGCTGCAGTAGGGGCTGCTGTGTTAGGGTGCAAGGGATGAATCCGATATCAACCACAACAGAAAACATATAAGTAATATATACAACATATTATATATATATATATATATATATATATAAAATATATATATAATATATATATATATATATATATATATATATATATATATATATATATATATATAAAATACTATATATATATAATATATATATATATATATATATATATATATAAAAAAAAATTATATATATATATATATATATATATATATATATATATATATATATATATATATATATATATATATAGGGAAAACTAAATTTTATTCATGCAAAAGTTTGAGTACCAACTCAGGTTACAAAAGTAATTTAGTGATTACACTTGACAGATGCCTTATCAACCTGCCTACAAACTTCCCTAATCAGCCTGTCCGCTCCATAAGAGTATTGCTCGTAGCGCCACTTGTTTCTATTTTTCCACAGCACCCATATAACCGCTGCCACCACAATCTCTTTCTTATTCTTCTTCTTCTTTCTCCACCAAGAGCGAAGTCTGTGTAACAGAGTACTGCCACTCATCCTGATCCCATATTCTTGCTGCACCGAAGCCCAAACTTGAACAGCTAACTCTCCTTCATGAAAGATATGCGCCATATTTTCAGTGGAAGGATCAACACAGCAGTGGCATTTAGATGCCATACTATATCCAAGCCTGGATATATTATCGTCTGTTGGTAATTTTCCATGCAACATTCGCCAACATAGGATCGACCATTTTGTTGGGATACACTTGTTCCATATATGCTTGAAGTAAGGAAGTCTTGGTAAATGAGTGCGAGCCACATCCCTATGCTGAAGTAACAGAGAATATACCTGAATGCGCATAGCGCCAATGCCAAGCACCGTCAACCAGAGTAATGTACTGACTCGCAAGCCTTCGCCCATGAACTAATCTCTTCCAAACATGAGATGCATTAGAAGTTAATTGAACCTGAAGCTCAGACTCATGAGAACAATATTTCATCTTGAAAAATTGAGTCCAAAGCGAGGATTTAGTCATAAATTTCCACCATAACTTAATCTTCATCGAATTCATGACGTCCTCCAAACGTCGAACACCCAAACCACCTTCATCTTTAGTACGGGCAATAGAAGCCCATCCCAGCCAAGTTCTCTTCGCAGCTCCATCGTGAGATCCCCAAAAGAACGAGGAAAACATAGACTCCATCCTATTTAACACTGCCACAGGTGGATCACACGCGGCCAACGTGTAAACTGGAATAGAAGCTAGCACATTCTTGATAAGAACCAATTTGCCTCCAGAAGAAAGAATTTTGTTGTGCCATCCTTCCAATTTATGCCGAATCTTGTCTAATAATTCTTCGTACATCCCCCCATTACGCTGGCCTGCCATTAGAGGACAGCCAAGGTAAGTAAACGGAGGAGAACCCACTTTAAAACCAAACCGAGAGGCCAATTCATCACCCTTCTCTGGTCGTTCTTTCGAAGAAATATATATCGAAGACTTGTGTTTATTAATCTTCTGGCCCGACATAGCTTCATACCTGGACAAAACTTCATTGATCATCCCTACCGATCGCAAATCTCCTGCTGAAAATAGAAGCACGTCATCGGCATATGCAAGGTGTGTAATAGGGGGACATCCTCGAGGAGTGAAAAAAGGAGTAAAACCATCAATATCTGGCAAGCGTTTCAGACTCCGAATGAGAACTTTAGCTGCCAAGATAAACAATGCCGGAGGCAATGGATCGCCTTGTCTCAAACCACGAAAAGCTTAAAAATATTCGGTCGATTCCCCATTGATAAGAGGTGAATACCACACATTATTCACAATCCGCAACATCATATCCACCCACTTATTGTGAAAGCCAAATCGACGAAGAACCTTCAATAGATATCTCCAATCCACCCTATCATAAGCCTTCATCATATCAAGCTTTAGCGCAATGTTACCTCCCCTGTGCTTCTTATTCATCTTGGCCATCATCTCTTGAGCCAGAAGAATATTGTCTACTATCTCACGACCCTGCACAAACCCACTCTGTTCCAGAGAAATCAGACGTGGTAGCAAAGGAGCTAATCGGCGAGATAAGAGCTTCGATATGATTTTGTTAAAGATAGTACAGAGACTGATAGGCCTGTAATCACCAAATGTTTGAGGTTGTTTGACCTTAGGGATTAATACAATAGAAGTGTTAGTGAAAGCCCGAGGAAGGGAAAACCCGTCCATGAACATAGAAATTGCCTCTTGAATGTCATCACCAATAATATCCCAACTGTGTAAATAAAAAGAAGGGGTAAACCCATCTGGACCTGAGGCACTAGATTTATCCAAGCACTTGATTGTATTTAGAATTTCATCCTTTGTAGGCTCAGCAATGACAGTGTTATTGTCCTCGTCTGTCACAATACTCGGGATAAGATTGAGCAAATCTTCATCATCCTGGATATTCCCCCTCTCATATGATTTTGCAAAGAATTCCTTCGCATGGGTATGAATATCCTGCCTTTCCGTAAGAATAACTCCAGTATCAGTGGTGACGGAATGAATGTGCAACGACTTCTTTCGATTATTCATACAGCCATGGAAGTACGCTTATATATATACAGGCTTCGGCTTTTTGAGCCTTACTGAATAAATGGGGGTGTTTCGGGTTATATATATATATATATATATATATATATATATATATATGTATATATATATATACATATATATATATATATATATATATATATATATATATATATATATATATATATATATATTTATATATATATATATATATATATATATATCTATATATATATATATATATATATACAAACATATACCTACACAAAATATTACCATGAAACTATATAACAACTTATCAATTCCATTCTCAAAGCTGGACATAAACTCTTAAATTTGAACAATTGGACATATAATTAAACTTAAACTATATCTATATAGACTCAATATATATATATATATATATATATATAACTAAAAAAATATATATATATCTTTACCAAATCACCGACGAGAATGGCACCTTACTCAAAGATCAGCGGAGCATCCAGACGGCCGCCGCCAACTTCTACTCCAATCATTTCACCAAAGACGGCGTCGTCAAGGACGATAGCTTCCTGGCTCAGGTCCCCCTCCTTACCAATGAGCAGGACAATGATCAACTTTTAACCCCTCCATCTACGGAAGAAGTCAAGTCCGCGGTATGGGCTCTTGATGAGCACAGCGCTCCGGGACCAGACGGTTTCTCTGGGACGTTCTTCCGCTCATGTTGGAACATCCTTCAGACCGACGTGACCGAAGCAGTTGCAACTTTTTTTCAAGGCGCTCATTTTCCTAAATCCCTATCCCGGGCCAATCTCATCCTAATCCCTAAAAAAGATAACCCAGAGACCTTCAATGACTTTCGCCCGATCAGCCTCTACAACTTCGCCAATAAAATCATCTCCAAGATCGTCGCCACCCGCATGTCCCCCATCCTTCCCAAGATTATCTCTGCAGAGAAAAACGGGTTCGTCCCAGGGCAGAACATCACTGACAACATCCTTCTAGCCCAGGAGATGGTCGCTTGCATGAAATTCCTGGGGGGGGGGGGTAACATAGCCATTAAGCTTAATATGGAGAAGGCATACGATCAGCTGGACTGGCAATTCATGATTTGGGTTCTCAGAGCTTTTGGGTTCTCAGAAACATGGATAGACATCAATTACAGATCCATTAGCAACTCTTGGTTCTCCACTGTCATCAACGGGCAAACGGATGGCTTTTTCAAAGCCAGCTGCGGTGTCCGACAAGGAGACCCTCTATCCTCCACCATCTTCATCATAGCTGCCGAAGCCCTCAGCTGAAACCGCAACAGCATGGTCAACATCCCCAATTTCCTCCACTTTCATACCACTACGGGATACCCCATTATTACTCACCTGGCTTACATCGACGACGTGCTCGTCTTCTCCTCCAGGGACATCGGAGCCGTAGAGGTGGTCTGCAGCACCCTAGATAAATACACAAGATGCTCCGGACAACGGATCAACCACAACAAAATCGTCATATACACCCACCACAAAGCCGATATAGGCCACTCTGTTGCCCTCACCAATCTCTCCTCCTTCTCCATCGCTTACCCGCCGTTCACCTACCTGGGTTGCCCATTGGTTTACGGCAGATCTAATTCGAGCATCTTCGGCGGCATGGTCAACAAGGTTAGGAAGAAGATTGCGGGATGGCACAACGCGACCCTATCCCCTGGCAGCAAAATAATCTTTATCAAGCACATGTTATCCTCCATCCCTATCTACACCGTGGAAGTTTGCTCCCCGCCATTGAAGGTTCTCTCTTCTTCGGAGGCCCTCTTCACCAGCTTCTTCTGGGGACATAACAAAGGCCAGGATAAGCATCACTGGGCCAGCTGGGACTCTATGGCCAAACCAACCGATGAGGGGGACTCGGCTTCATCAAATTATCCTACATCGTGAGCACCAGCTCTATGAAACTGTGGTGGAAGCTTAGAGCGCACAACTCTGTCTGGTCGAGGTTCATGAAGGCAAGATACTTCCCATATTCCCACCCTACAATGGCCGTCGCTAACAGTCGCTCCTCGGCATCGTGGAGCCGTATTCTCTACGGCCGTCAGCTTACTGAACCCTGATCCACTTGCGACTCGGCAACGAAGACTCCTTCCCTTGCTTTGAACGGTGGATCAGCGATGGGATCTTCCATCTATCCCCTAATGCCCCCCCTAGCTGCACGTTTTGGGATCTCTGGGACCTAGCATCGGGTTGGCGTTGGGAGCGGATCAGAGATTGGATCGGACAGGAGGCGTCGACCAGACTCGAAGCTGCGGACGTTCGGATCGACGATTCCCCAGACCAATTGATGTGGTCCCCCAACATCGGTGGATCATTCACGATAGCCTCTGCCAGACGGGAGGTTGGTGGGGGTGGCATGCCGTTTCCCCTGCTCATGCCTTTCTGGCAATCATTCATCCCTAACAAATGGTCCTTTCTGATCTGGAGAGCCCAACGTAGGAAGCTGCCGACCAACGATTCTCTTACCACCATCGGCTTCAGCCTCACATCCAGATGCCACTGTTGCACCTCCCACAACCCGAAAACCGCATAACACATCCTTCTCTCCGAAGAACTCACTAACCTGGTTTGGCTAGAACTCTCTAGACGATGTAAGAGGATACAGCAATCCGGGGGCTTCAAGGATCTCCTGGCTCACTAGGGGGACACCCATGGTCATCAGATCGCCGTGGTCGCTGGTATATGAGTACTCTGGAAGAATCAGAACAAATCCAGGTATGAAGGACGCCAATATACTCCAGCTCAGCTGATTCGAGAAGTCCTTCGACAAAATCTTAAATCCCAGAACCGCTGCTCCTACTCCTCGGAACTTTTTTGGCAGTCTTTTCTCTAGCTGCGCTCTTCGCCCCCTTGGGGCTGGTTTCCTTTTCAGGTTCCGTTTTATTGTTTTTCAGCGCCCAGCGCGCTTACTTGTATAGGCTTCGGCATTTTGTGCCTGATACATCAATAAAAGTCTTCTTATTAATAAAAAATAATATATATATATATATATATATATATATATATATAGAAAGAGAGAGAGAGAGCTTATATAGAACTAGATATATGTATATAGATTTATATATAAAAGTATATAGCTACTCTAATTTAGGCTACTAACAAAACTGAAATCAAAACTGAAACCTATCATTTCAATACCCAAACTCACAGAAACCATATATACATATATAAGCCTATATTTATATACTATCAATATATTTATATAGATATTTATATATATACAAAGGGAACTATATATATATAACATATAGATTTTATACGAATGAAAGTAACCATAGTCTCACTACAAAATCGAATTCAGAATCTAACTAACCCTAAACTCTAAACTCAGAAATCTGACTTAAAGCTCAGAAATTCGATTTCAAAACTAAAATCAACTCAAAACAAACCCAACCGTACTCAAAACCCAACTCGATACCCAATTTCCAAAATACTAAACTAGAACTCGTGAAACTTGGCAAACACGGAGGTATACACGTGTGTGTCATGCTCGGGTACTTACAAGGTCGAACTCGTGTCCGTATCATGTCCAATCAGTACGTATCGCACCGGTACGTATGCACGTGTATAGACAAGTGCTCGTGGGCACGTGCCACGCTCAATAGAACGCCACACGCAACACGAGGAGCCTCGTGCTCGTACACGTAGCTAGGTTGGGTCTAGGTCTAGGTGTGCACCAACCTAACATGTGTCCACGTAGTGGCCACACATCGCATGAGACGCGTATCGGGGAGGGCTATGCACGCGTGTACGGTATCAGTCAAATCAGTGCAGACATGATAACTTCGTACATACTCAACAAAATCTCATGAAATTTCACGAGCATGTAGGCAGCAGTTGCCCCCACATGTCCACAAAAGTTCAGGCAAAACTGTGTCTTGTGCATCGAGTTATGACACTCAGACTGCAGGACAGTGCACGGGCTGAACGCACGCGTTTGTGCGGCCTCGTGGGCCCGTGTCGACGTCCGTAGCTCGCGACACGAGCCACGTCATGCCACATGGTCGAGTTTACGGCTAGCCTAGTTCTAGGGCTATGTGTCCATGGTCCTGGTTCGTGTCCTTGTCGCATCGTGTCCGCGAACGAAGGCCGTATCAGCGGCATTTTCCGCACGCATGCACAGTTCAGCCGAACCAGTACGGCTTCTATTTCTTTGTGCATGCTACACAAAACATCATAAAATTTAGGAGCATGTGGGCAGAGGTTGCCCCCATGTGTCTTTAAAATTTTACGACCAACCGTATCGTATTCGTCGAGTTATGGAACTCGAACAACAGGACATGCACGAGGCTATGCACGGGCCTCGTGCACGCGTGTCCGTGTCCGATTTGGACACCAAAATGTGTCAAATCAAGATTCGTCTTCATGAAAGTTGTTTCAAATATAAACATAATCAACTTCGTGAAAACAGAATCGAAAAATAAGAACTTTCGATTCTAAGAGGCATTTTGTCGAATACGTGTTCCAATACACCGACATGTGTCCGATATGCCTATCAAACGGATACAAAAACCTATCAAACTACATGTACAGGTCCGGGGTACCTAGATGGATGCATCTATGAAGAAAAATCAGAATTTACAAGTGTTTAAAGGTGTTTACCTATTGAGAGTCAATATATCAATGAAACGAGCCTCCAAACGTGTCGACACCGATTTCCTCCAGTCCAACGCCTCCATTTCCTTGCTAGCAAGTCTCCAGCAAGTTCCTCTCCTCCTAAGGATCACAATGCACTTTGTTTGGATTGATTTGGATGAGAATTGAGGAAAATGGACTTTTGGAAGAGGAGGCAATTTATTGGGTTTTTGAAACTTGGGGGCTACAATATTTTGTACATAAAGAGGGGAGGCTGCTGTTATGGCCGGCCAAGGGGTTTGCTAGGGTTAGGTTAGGGTTTAGGATGGGCCACCATGTAACTAAAGTCCGTATGAAGCCCATTAGCAAAAAGGCCAAAAAGCTACATGCTAAAATAGCCTAAAAATGAATTAATTTGTTTCCTAAAAAGGAATGCTCTAAATTGAAATCTAATTAGCTAAATAGGATTTTAATCACATGGTTAGTCTCTAATCAAGGTTATTTATGGTTAAACCATATGTTACTACCAAAAGCACTAATCAAAATCAAAACACCAATCGATTTAATAATAAAATAATCAAAAATTCAAAATATCACACAATAACTAAAATACCCCAAATTAGAAAAGTGAGAGTGACACCCGTATCCGTCAAAAATTTCTGTATCGGCCTCTTTGCAAACTAATCAATTACTTTATGCACGTTTATCATATTGTGACGAAACATGTGCCACTTGACTCATGTTATTTTTTTGGTCCTGTGAGCCAAGTTTGGTCCGATTCTGAGAAGGTCGACCAGAACACTATTTTGGCGAGCTCAAGACCCGATCCAACGGGCAAATTTGTGTACGGCCTACCGAAATCTAACTTTGGACGTACGGTTGGATTAATATCGTCAAACCGGACCCATAGACATATAGTTTGATAACTTTAGAGACCATAGGCTCTGGCACATTTTTTGGTGCAAAGCGTATCCAATGGCAGACACTGTTTTGGCCCAAAATTACTATTTTGTCCATGTGTCCAGAATTGGACCTATGGGTAGCCTATTCTAGCTATTTTACTTATTCTGGAAATGTTGACAATGTCTGTTTCAGCATCCGAAGGCATTTACGAGAGTTCAGGTTTCGAGACTCTTTGATTTGACGAGTTGGTTGCAGGACATTTTGCTACCACCAGGCAAGTATACCTTGCCAGCTTGTACAGTATATTTTATATGCATGCCCTTTACTTCTTTATTGTTTCTTTTTCTTATATTGTTATATCCATGATTGCTTCATCTTGTGTCTAGTTTACTTATCTTATTTTTAGTTTTACTTTATTTTGTATTTAGCGTACATTCACGCTCTTGATTTCTGTTATACATTCATTATATGTTATATTGCGTTCGTGTTCACTCGTGTTCCATAATAGAGTTGTCTAGTCCTACACCACTATTCCCCTGACTTTACTTGACCTGACATGACTTGAATAGGACTTGACTTTGACATTCTATAGATTGTGAGTGCTTACCTTGACTACGGTCTATAGGATTATTTTACTAGGAATGGCTACAATCTCGGTTGTGAGTGCTTGCCTTGACTACGATTGATATACTATAGATTGGGTGTACTTGCCTTGATTACAGTTTATAGCTTTGACCAGTTAGCCATAACAAGTATGGCATGCCAGTGCCTTAGATCTTGGTGTCTTAGTCCATTATGCCTCAGCTAGTTTTTCCCTTGATTACTACTTATTTTTCTGCATATGTTGTACTGTTACATTTTGGCATGTTTTATGTAACCCGCTAGTCCCTTGAGGACCTGGTGATCTCTCCAGGTATTAGCTGAAGTTATCGAGGTAAAATACATTGGAGGATTGATGATTATTTTTTTGGAATTTCAGGTATATATATTTAGTTGATATCTTTCCATATTCGCCCTATATTATATTACTTTCACCTTGCTGCTGTATATCCTAGTTTTGCAAGCTTTATTCTTCTTTAGAAGCTTGTTCAAGATAATTGCATTAGAGTCTGGTCCACTTTATTGTATATTCTCTTTTTTTTGTTACTTGTAGGAACCAGTATGTTAATGCCAGACCAGCATTAGTATACTTCGTTTATATAAGATTTTATCTTCAGTGGATTGAGATAGATATTACTTGATTTGATAGATTGATTTAGAAACCAATACAGCTTATACGTATTCGAGCTGGGCTGGAGTACTCTCGATATGTAGCTGGCATGTATACGTCTCCTACTCCACGTATTTTGGGTCTAAGGTGTTACAGAACGCATGTGTCATGGCCAAAGGTGATATACTAATATTTCATAATAATAAGGTAGACTACCAAAACTAAGTCAACATGCATAAAACAAAGAAAAGCAAAGGAAACGACTAATACAGTCGTTTGCGCCCAAGTATGACTTGGACACGTAGTTTAATATGAAATAAATAAGCAAATAAATAAATTAAAAACACTGAAGTGACAGTAAATAAACAGAATATATTAGCAAGGTATCTTGCCTGAAGGTTGTGCAATGATTTGACAATGTCCAGCAGACAAATTCGTCAAACCGAAAGAAGCTGCAAAGGTGGAGCTTCCACAAACGTCTCCAGATACTGAAATA
Organism: Iris pallida; assembly: GCA_029216955.1. Lineage (NCBI taxonomy): Eukaryota > Viridiplantae > Streptophyta > Magnoliopsida > Asparagales > Iridaceae > Iris > Iris pallida. The sequence continues at coordinate 30,276 of JANAVB010019758.1, forward strand.
GACCTCACCAACATTTTTGAAATAAGAGAAATAACTAAGATCAACTACCCATAAGTCCAATTTTGGACACAGGAGCAAAACATCAATTTTAGGTCAAAATGATGTCCGTCGTTAGACCCGCTTTGCACCGAAAAGCATGCCCAACCTAAAGGTCTCTAAAGTCAACAAAATATTTGTCTACCGACCTTTTTTCTAATACGAACTCTTTGGTATGTCCAATTTTGGATTCCAATGAGCCGTACACAAAATTGTCCGTTGAATCGGATCGTGGGGCCCGCGATATGACGATCCGGTCAACTTTCTCAGAATCGGACCAAACCTAGCTCACAGGAATATCGAGTCCAATGGCACAAGTTTCATCACGAGTTGATGAGCATGCACGATGTAATTGGAGAAATTGCAAAATCATCGATACGGTGATTTTTGACGGATATGGGTGGAATTCGTCGCGCACACACAACTAATTCAAATTTTGTCAAAGTCCACACGTCCGGGAAGTCCATACACACTTTTTGATGCAACTGGTTCACGACCAAGTCATCATGTTTGTTGAGACGGACATCGTATCAGAGTTTTCCAAGTTTTCCTAAACAAATTTTTGCCAATTTTGGAATTAAATTTCGACCAAAAATAATATAAAAAAATTCCACATAAATAGTCGTTGTGAACCCGTTCATATTGGCTACAACTCTGTTCTTTTAGAATTTAAAAATTATCGTTACTCCGTTCGAAAATTGGCTTCCAAAACAGGGGTTTCGAACAGTTTCTAGGTTCAGAAAATTGGGTTTTTTTCTTTTCGATTTTGGAACTCCATTTTCGTCACTCAAAATGCGAAATAAAGCAAACCATTTGAAGGGAAGAAAAGTTGGGTAGGTTGACAACGTACCGATGAAATTGGCTCGCGAAATGGTGGAGCAAAGAGTCAAAAATCTCGTCACGAAGTTGCGCGCTTAACTGCTCCGGCGACGCACGCCCGGTGGTCTGGCCGAGCACGCAGGGGTTGAGTTGGATTAGGTTTTTTTTTCCTTATTTTTTCTTTTTCCTTATATATATATATATATATATATATATATATATATAAGCCCCCCTTAGAAAACCCCATAAAAACCCCCCTCACTCTAATTTGTAATATTAATGTTAATATTAATGTTAATGTTAATATTAATGTTAATGTTAATATTAATTTTAATATTAATGTTAATATTATTGTTAATGTTAATATTAATTTTTTATATTAATTTTAATTTTAATGTTAATGTTAATATTAATGTTAATGTTAATGTTAATGTTAATGTTAATATTAATTTTAATGTTAAGTTTAATGTTAATTTTAGTATTTAATGTTAATATTAACATTAATATTAACATTAACATTAATATTAACATTAATATTAACATTAAATTACGGATTAGAGTGAGGGGGGTTTTTATGGAGTTTTCTAAGGGGGGCTTTTGATCCGCTTTCTATATATATATATATATATATATATATATATATATATATATATATATATATATATATATATATATATATATATATAGGATCGGGATAGGCGGTCTGGGATGTTGGTGAATAGTACCCCCGCTCGGGTACTGTTTACCCAAGATTTTTTTCCCCTATTTTCTATTTATTTTATTTATTTATTAACTAAAATAAAGAACTTCTAAAAATGTTTTTAATATAATCTTAAACAAAATATTTTTACGCCCAAAAATTATTATTATTTATATTTCTAATTTATATAAAATAAGAGTTTCATAAAAATTATATATATAAATATTTTCTAAAATATAAAATGTTAAATACTATTTTATATCACCATGGCATAAAAAAAATAACCAATACAGTTATTTATTTAATAAAGTAAAACCTATTAGTGTAGCTTTATAATTAAACTATATATGAATATATAATTTGAATTCCTGTAATTAAAATTAGATCAAATTTATATATAAATAACTAGATATCAATTAACCAAACTAATTACCAAGTAAAATTAAAAATACATAAAAATTATTTATACTACAGGACCAGTATATATGTAAAATATATATTATTATTTTGTACTTGTATAGTTCTATATATAAAATAAATAATAAAAATTAAAATATTTTACAAGCCCATGTGTGTGTGTATATATATATATATATATATATATATATATATATATATATATATATATATATATATATATATAAATATATATATATATATATATATTATCGTATACTCCATTTAGCATAATAACTATTAGTAAAATTGATAATAATAAGAATTTTTTTTAGTAAAAGGTAGAGGGGTTTACAGTGATACAGATAGTGAATATACAGTTTGACAAAACTGGGGTGCTTGCTCAGAGTAGTGTGAACATGGCAAATGCCGAGAGAAATGAAGGACGATTCCATTAGGGGAAACATAAGTGGGCTTACCATCGATGGCGTACTCAACATTGGGTACGGATAATATTTAAGAAATAATGTTATCAGAGGTAATATACACATGGTAACTATGATTGAGGCTATAGGTCCGCTGGGGATAATTAGAAGGAAAATAGAGATGCTTCACTGTGATACCTTTTAATGGATTCACTACCCAAGGCATATCAACACTGTGATATGAATTGCTCATAGGTTATGTGGACATGGCGAACTCTGGAGGAAAATAGGAAACTTACGGAGGATTCTCTCATCAGAGAATTGTTCAGAGGTGATGTAGTGTAACGCCCCAGTCCAAAAATTCGTAGAACTAGGAATGCGTATAAATGCCAGTTACGTATCAAGTGGACTCCAGCCCAGCTCGAATATGTATAAGTTGTACAGTAACGGCCTCATATCTATCACTAAGTCTCAATCCACAGTAATATAGAACACAAGAATGGGCAATGTATATCATGGTATGCACTCCATACTACACTTATCCGAATAGACTCTAAAGAAATAGTATGAGTCTATAAATACTAGGCTAACAAGCAGAATGCAAGTAAAATGAGATGAACATGTAAACGCAAAAGATACTTGAATCAAACATAGCAACACCATTATTATCCGTAAACTAACTTCACTCATTCAACTACCTAGAGAGATCATCAGATCCTCAAGGGATATAGCAAGATACATAATATACAAGCATGTTGTACAGTAAATAACATGCATGGAAGATAGAAAACAGTACAAAAAATAAAGACTAAAGAAAGTATAGTACATGAAGAAAATGACAAACACTATATAGGAGAGGAATGAACAATTACAATTACAACATATAGTATTTTTAGTCACTCATCAATTTTGTAATTATCCGTTGAACCTTTTCTTGTTACTTCCAAATGAAGGTTGGGTTACCTTTGAGGTGACTCAAGCTATGGGCTGCAACCCCATTCCTCACTTTGTAATACCAATCTTCTTGAAGGACCTTTAGTTAGAGGATCCACCATATTATTTTTTGATATGGAAAAGTCAATTACAATTATCTCACTGGATGGCACTTGCTTTACCCAATTGTACTTTATAAGTATAAGTCTAGATTTACCATTATAACTAGTCCTTTGAGCCTTTGCTATTGTAACTTGGCTGTCATAGTATATAGGAATAGCAGGCGCTGGTTTGCTCCACAGAGGAATATATGTTACCAGATTCCTGATCTAGTCTTCTTCCTCACTGGTATAAGGTAAAGGGATATAAACTTTGCCTCCATAGTTAACCTTGATACATATGTCTATATGGTAGAGTTCCAAGCTATAAAAACTCATTCAAATGTGAACACATATCTACTTATGATTTGATCTCATCTATACCAAAGATCCAATTTGCATCAGTATACCTTTATAGTCAGATGGGTATCGTCCATAGAATAATCAATGTAATATGATGCCCTCAAGGTATCTCATTACCCTTTCTAGGTAGCCCATTATGAGCTATTTAGTATGCTAGTGTGCTGACTAAGTTTTCCTACTATATAGGAAAGATAATTCTATTACAATTAGCAATATAGTTCATGCATCTGATTTGCTTATAATATTTCAGGTGAACCACACTTTTCTCCTTTATTCTTTTTCAACCTGCTACTTGTATCACAAGGATTACTCACAAATTTAGAATCAAAATAGTCAATAATATTTATGATAGTTCCAAATATGAGAATATCATTAACATATAAGCATAATATATGTATGCCCCGGTTCCACAGAACCGATAAATCGTCCCGGACGTGATATCGTACAAGTCTAAGTTGTACTTGTACAAGGCAAGAACAGTGTATATATAATAATGGATCACAAAAAAAACATATTATAGCAAAATAACCAGACAAATTAAAGTCACAATATGATATACGAAAAAAATCTCTTTATTGATCATAACAATAGAATACAAAGATGTACAACAAATTACAAAGGCTCTTAATGACCATACATTATGCCCTTTATAACAAAAGATATCATCTTTTACAAGGAGAGCTACCGCATGCCCCACAAAACTTCAATGCCTTAATACTGATCAAGCTAATCTCTGTGTACTGTAAATCCCAAACATATGTGGAAAACCTACAAAGACGTGGGTCAGTTCATTACCGTGATGGTCGTTGGTGTGCACCATAAATTACATCCCCAAAGGGTATTACGATGTTCCATTTAGAGCAAGTAATTAGCCTCATTGAATATTCTGTAATACCTCATGTCATACAGGTGCATATCTTAAATATATATATATATATATATATATATATATATATATATATATATATATATATATATATATATATATAAGTTTAGATTACTAAGCGGCCAGGTGCATATCTTAAAACTGGCAGCAATCGGTAACTCCATTATTGCATCCTTCTTTATGGTAGTAGGTAGTGAGTCATGTCCTTGCAGTTAGCTATTAACATGAGCAATGATTATGGTTGTCTTTTTTTTTTATTGCTGGCATAATGTTTATCGCATAACTCAGTAATCAAGTCTTCCACGCCATCTTTTCCAGGATTTCATAAATTAATAAATAATTTAGAGAATTAATTTATACATAAATTATATCTCACTCCCTTTTTTATAATGATAAAAATAAAGTAATTACTATATATTATTTCAAAACTAATAAAATGGAAAAAATATTTTTCTAAAAATATGTATGCTCGCACATATTCGCACTCGTCGAGCAATTACGAAAAATGAAATTTCATGCGCGACGTATAATGCAACAACGCAACGTAAAATACAAAAATTCAAATCAGTACCGAATTTAATAAAAAAAATATAGTAAAATTTTAGGGGTTTTACAATGAGGGCCCACTATATTTGTAGGCATCTTTTGTACGCCATTATAATTGGGCCTTTGAATTTTATTTTCTTTTTTAGATATTATCTTCATAGGTTTTTGTTAAACTGATTGAGTATTTCTTCAGCCGTAAGATCAACATCTTGATATTAGGATTTCATCCTCTCTGGATCAGATGGATCAACTGATGATGTGTCTGTATCAAATTCGAATTGAGATAATAATTGTTCTTGTATATAAAGAACACATTTCTTTGTTAACTCTTCTTTCAAAATTTGAGAATTTTTTCTTTTAAGAGATTCTTTTAATTTTTAAACAAATTGTCCTTGATAATCTCTTTCTGGATTTGATTCTTCATTAGAATCTTACTGTCCTTAATGGTGGCAAGGATTTCTTTTAATTTTTCTTTCTCATCAATTTTATTCTACCATTTATGTAGTGCCCCCCTCCTTGCGGTTCACTATGTAATATCCACGGCTTGTTAAATCAGTCATGACTGATGTTTGGGGAAACTTTTTTGCCGATATCGATTGATCACGTATGAAATGCAATGAACCTTTCCAATTGATGGATCAGCTTCTATTGAAATGAGTCCAAGAGTTTTCGTTGGATGTTTTCTTTTGCTACTTGATTTTGATGAATGCATTTTTGTGTTGGTTTTTGATGATTGGTTTTCATTGTTCACTTTTATCGCATTTCGCATTCATTCTAAATCTTGAGAGAAAGAGACCGAAGTATGCTAATCAATTTTGGTGCCAATGTAGGACGCATAGGCGGTACGTGAACGGTGTGTAAAGTCCCTCTTTCTTTCAAATAAGATTCATTTTGATGAGTTGATTTGACCGGGCTAACATTTATCTACACGCCCTAATAAAAATGATGTCTAGTCCACTCTTTTGTTGCGTCCCTCTGATAAATGGTACCAAAAACAATAATAATAAGAGAAGATAAACAAATTAAATCAAATGCTAGATATTGTACTCTGCTGCTCAATCTGTTTCATATGAATGATCATCTGCTCTGTTGCTAGTATGCTTTAAACGTAGATATGGACAGACAAACTTGTTCATGTTGAGATGAATAAAAGAAAAGGCACGAAATGAATATGTCGTATATCTGTGCATAAATTTGAATCTAATTTATCTGATAGAATAGCTAGAGCATGCATCGGTCTTGGACAACTTGTGCACAAGGTAAAATTTGTCTTTCGAGTGGATTCTTGGGGCAATGGGAACCACTCGGCTTAGGAGAGATTTGGGCATCCTGGGTAAAAAGGGTGTCTATATCTGAGTCCTTAGTGACGAGCTAAACCAAAGAGTCACAACGGCTAATCATGGAAAATGACCCGTGGACCATCATATACATAGGCTCCATGTATTATGTTATGAACTTCAATATCTGCAAGAAGGAAATATAAGTTATTCGCATATGCAAATTGTGCTAACATTGTCTTGTGCAGGGGTGACTATCGGCGATGGGTAAGATTTATTGTGCAAGTACTTTCTACTGTTTATGCTTCTTATGAATTGTTAGAAAGAACCTAGACAGGTAGAAAGACCACTTAATAATGAATGCTAGCTTCACTGTCTACGTAGTACAGATTTATGTGAGTTTGGCAAATAGCCGCTCGCCAGTACATTTTGCGTACTAACCCACGTTGTGGGCACCATTTCAGTAAGCACAAGACAGGGGGACTTTTGGTGAGGCTCTAAAGCTCGTTCAGTCCAGTAGAGCTTGTTTAATCGCCTCAAAGCTATTTTTATTTCAAGTCCAGTTTGCAAGTTTTCTTTTGAAGGTGTCTTTACTTTTGGTCATGTAATAATGGATATGATGTATGGGCATTGTGACTATTTTCAAAAGAGTTTCAAAGAAAAATATGTAAGCCAAGATATGGCATTTTGAGTCGCAAAGCAATGTACTTGTAGTCCTATCAAGTTATCAATAAAAAGTAGTGTTGCTATTTCAAATCTCTATGTCAAATTTGGTTCGCTTCAATTATATGTTCTGCTTGCATTATGTTTTGTCTTGTCTAGTTGTATTGTGCAGGTACTGGCCTTGTGTAAGCACAACTTAGGCTTGCACGACATCACGCCTTAGAGAGGATGAACAATCCTGCAGGGATCAAAGCGAGGATGAAAGACCATAGCGGGATCGGGGCGTGATAATTTAATCATAAAATTTTGAACCAGTATAGGAATATTATTCCTATTAAATTCGTATTTCTATATCCATTTTAATATGTAAGGAATCTCATGTTGGACAGAGCAATGTATTGTAATCTCCACTTCAAAATTTGTGTCATTTTTTAAGTAGAATTGGGTAGGAGAGAGTCCACCTTGATAATTGTTCTTGAAGTAGTGGTGGAAGAATTTCTAGAGGGCACCAAATTTTAACCACCATTCGCTGAACCAAGAAGGAATTTCCTTCTGTTAAATTGTCAAACATATCCGGATGAACCATGAATGTTTCTTTCGTTCATTATCATAGCAAAAAACCTTGTAAAAGGCTTGAATATAATCCCAATAATTATATTGATAGGATTGAGATTTATCTTTTTGATGTCAATATCATTGCTCTATTGGGATGTAGTCCCCAAGATTGATGGGTGATTATCTGATGAATTATAACTTTGTTATATACTATTTCAGAAGTAGGATCTCTAGCATTCTCATATAAGTGATCAATTTCCACAGATTTAGTGGAAATTTAAATCCCTTCATAAATATTACGAGATTTGCTTCCTGTAGAAAATATTGTATTTTCAAGATATTCTAATTTTAATTTTTACGGATCATTCATATCCGGGATATCTGGTTTATTTAGGATGAGGGTTTCCTTATAATTACTCTTTTGAGTATTAATGGTTTCTAGTTCCATAATTTCTTTGTAAGTAAGATTGCTATTAGCAACGTCTGGTTGTTTGCTCTTTTTGGTTGATAACCCAGCCTTTTGTTGGTTTTACTAAATTTTTTGGTAAATTATCCTTGTCCGAAAGAGCTCATGGGTCTCATTCCCCTTGGTTGTTTGTCTTTCTCTCGTCCTTGGCTATCCATTCTGCAAGAATTCATGAGTAATGAAGCCAAGAAGAGAATTATGTATTCCCTTAATAAATTTTTTTTCGAAATCATATATAGCTAACTCTGCATGCCATCTAGCAAAGATCTGTTTAGACAATAAACATCTTTTTCTAAAACAGTTTTGGCAGAGCTATAATCAATTCTTAATAGAAAGTTTCTATTTAACAAATCATCTTGAAATTTATGAATATATTTAATAATGGAAAGAATTTCTTTCTATATATCGAGTAATTAATCTGTGTATCATTCCATTTTTTGAATGATATCGTACCAACACTTCTCTATTAGACTCAGGATTTAATTACTTAAGAATGCCACCGAAAATTAGGCCGCTGGCATCAATCTCAACAATTTTATTACATTCAGCATTGTAAATGTAAACAAGGTAGGTTTTGAACCTTTTGTTTTATTATTTTTACTGTCTCTGTATGGGCTTATGTCAAAGTAGCAGGATTTTTTTAATCTTTGATGCAAAATTCTTGTATCTTTACAATATTCCTATAGAATTCTGCCACATAATTTAAAGCTCCTGAAAACCTTTGTAATTGCTTATTGCCAGTTATCTCGTCTGAAAATTTAGACACAAAATTCAATACTCCTATATACTCCTATCTATAGGAATAATTGTATTATTGGCAATATTATGCTCTAAAACCCATATTTGTTGCTAAAATAATTTCATCTTAGGAGCTGATATTACTAAGCCATTTGTCAGGATTAAATACTTAATGATATTTAAAAGTTTAAAATGTTCTTATATTGTATTAGAGAAGATAAGGATATTATTGATAGAATGAAATTAGAATGTTGAACGAGTATTTCATTCATATTATTCTGAAACTCAAATGGAGCATTTTTTTGGTCCGAAAGGTATTACATTATATTCGTAATGGCGAAAAGGAACCATAAATAGTGTTTATATTTATATTTTGTCACAATCGAACCTGGATGTTCGGGCATAAGTACGTGAGGCACACCCAGTCTACGCCGCAGTATCGACGGTAGAACACTGTATAGTCCTTAATAGAAATATCTAAAAGTTTTTTATAATCTACAATATCAACATGTACTCAATCACATACAGATATAAGGAATATATGAATAAGAAAAGTTAACTATAACCCTAAACCATCAAGAATCTATAAATGATTATACATATCAAGAATATATTGAAGACAAATCCGATAAACAAAACATAAATCTAAATAGAGAATATTGGCCTAGAGCTCTCTAGAGGTCAACTCACGGTCAAAGGTATATTGAGATCTATGTCGGCTAGCATCATCATGAAGTCCAATAATGTGGGCATAATACCTCCTAAAAATATGGTTTTCCAAGCAGGATTGAAGCGAATACATAAACCAACAACAGTTCCATTAAATTGATAAAAGCTATGAAAATAGTAAGTAATAAAAATATAAGATGGAAAGTAATGGTGAAATAATAAGAAAACTGGTAAACATGTAATCATATCACAGGCAATAATGATCTGTGAGTAAACAGGAGAATGACTGTATCAGCATGTATAAATTAGAATAGAATATAAACAACGACGATGTGCCATAAAATATTAGTTTATTAGGTGATTGGCTTGGATAAGATCAGGCTATTCCATATACATTTGGCTATGCAAAAGTATTAGTAAGAGATAAGGCCAGTCATATATGGAAAGCTATGCACAAGTACTAGTAAGATCAGGCTACACGCTACGTGAGGTGAAGGTGAGCTATATACAAGTATGTGGGGTACGATCACATAATCTACCAATATTTCTCCATCCCCCGGCTAGTACGATAGATCCAGTCATGACTCCTCGTGACAGGTATCAAGATACTAGCCCGTGTAACCATCATGCCAGAAATCAAGTATAACACTACAATACTGACATCATAGTAATCATCAATATAACAAAAACTGTCAAAGAGTGTACTCACCTAAATTAGTTGGAGTCAACGTGTACGATCGAACATGTCGGCATAGAATATGTAAAGAAGCTATACTCTACAAGATGGTCCCTAATAATAAAACATACGGTTCTATTGAGTCAAGAATAGTCCCAATAGCCCAATTGATATATTGATTAAGAAATTAATCACAATGCCAAGAATATATAAAAAAATATTTAAAAGTACTTATTTAGAATTTCTTATTAACAAAACATAATTTATATAAATTGTATTTCAAAAGTATTTATATATATAAAGCCCAATAAAATATAAAGCCCAATTTTGATTCTTATTGCTAAACCATTCTAAAATATTGATTTGAAGTTGTTATTCATAAAACTAATTTAGTACCTTAGTCCCCAAAAATTAAATTAAATCCAAAATTTATTAATCACGTAAGAAGGCCCAAAATATTTACCTATTATATATGTATCAACCCAGTATATATAAGCCTACTAATCAGCTCCATATTTTAAAAACAATAAACCAAAGCCCAAAGTTCCAACGAATAACCCAGCCCAAAATCTAATATCTTTTCATTAAAAAAAAATTTCTATAAGAAGGTCCATAATAAATCCTAGCCCAGGGTCCATAGGCCCGGTCCAAGGCTCGGTCCCTATAGCCCTTTCTATCCACGAGGAGAGACACAACAGAAGAAAAAATATTAGAAGGAGAAAAAGAAGAAGGAGAATAGAGAGAGAGAGAAAGAGAGCATAGGAAAGGGAATAATGGATCGAGAGCATGAGAGTGCGACGCTCATCATGGAGCCACGGTGGAGCGTGGTTGATCTTGACAGAAGAGCTTAAAACAGCGTAGATCAGGTCGCCGGATCTCGAGTAGGCATTGGGCTCGGTGGTTCTAACTCGGCCATGACACGAGGATGGTTGCACTGACCGAAGGAGTTATGGATCTGGGCAGTACGGTCAAGGGATCTAGAATGGATGGCTCCGGTGAAGGGGTTCTGGAGGTAGCGGTGCTCCGACAGGGATGGCGGAGTTGTCGGACTCGTGTTGGCACAAGGAAGGAGACGTAGAGGCGGTATGGGTTTGGTCGTAGGTTAGGCGGAGCTTGGCTGGGCAGAGCTCGATGCTTATCGCTGGGGCGAGGCTAAAGTAAGGGTTGTGGCAGAGTATAGGTGGTGGTGGCCGTTGGAAGTGGCAGGGTCGGGGTTCGGTTGTTTATTTCGATAGTGGTCCCGATGGAGACTCGGTCGAGGCGGTGCTGCAAACTGGGTTGGTCGACGCCGGATCTGAGAGTTACAATAGTTACGAGGGCAGTGGTGCAATGGCGGTAGACCAGTGGCGGAGGGTTCTGATGAGGGCTGGTTGGTCGGTATCGACCGGTGGTGGTGGTGAGGGTTTTGTGTATTGGTGATGGCTAGAGGGTGGCTCAGGTGGCTGGGAGTAGTTGGTCGACGGTGGTGGTGGTGGTCGACAGCGGTCGACCGATGGAGAACAGGTGGCGTGGTCATGGGGTGGTATATCTAAGAGTAGTAGTGGCGGTCATGGCGGTGGTAGACTCGTAGTGGTGGTCTGGGTGACCACCGACAAGGGTGGCCGGACAGGATGGAAACTGTGGTGGTTGACGGAGGCTGGGAAGGGAAGAGAAACGAGGGTCAAGTGGAGAGAGATAGAGAGTGTCTTCCGTGTCGGCTTGTCAACACGGACATGAAAGTTTGGATGTGTTCGACGTGTCGGATACATAATTTTGGATGTAATTGTGAAATAATGGAATAAAATGAATGGACACGGACATAGCGCACGAACAAATGGAATGAAATTATTTGAGGAATAATGTGAATGGGATAGCCCATTATATAGATAACAAGTGCTTGCTTCCAAAGTAAAGCATATCGTAAGCAAATATAAGAAGCTTCTAAGATGTTCTTCCTTGATGAATTAGTTCAATAAATAATCAAGTCCAAAATAAATTCATTTATATAAAAATATGTATATTAAAATTTGGCCCAATAATAATTTATATAGTTAGAATTATATTTGAAGCCCAAATATACTAATTATGCCCAAAACTATTTGAAGTCCAAAAGGAATTTATATACATTTAAAAGCTTCATAATTAATACATAATCCAATAATCTAGGAATCCTAAAATATAACATGTAAGCCCAAAGCATATGGCTTATTAAATTATAAAAATATACTTGAATAATCAATTAAAGGAAATTTGTTAGACCGTTGAGCACCTTTAGAGAGGGGTGAATAGAGTACGTGTGTGCAGCGGAATAATAATCACCACTTAAAAATATTTATGGCAGTAAACAAATAAATATAAAATAGGCAATATAAAAGTAAATGCGTAAAGTAAATAAGTTCAGAAAAGCACACATAAACACCGAGGTTTACAATGGTTTCCCTCTGAAAGGATTAGTCCGATTGCGAGAACTCTTGCTCGCTATTAATCCACTATTTAAAAAAGTAGTTACACCACTTGCTTTAATCCAAAGGGCACGACGACTTCTTACAATCTCGTGTTTTTATCCGAAGGGCACGACAACTTCAACCTGGAGCTTTAATACAAAGAAATCATGACTTCAACTAGGAGCTTTAATACGAAGAAATCACGACTTCATAATAACAAGTGTAGAGACAATACTTTGAAATCCAAGCTTTACAACTCGATCAAACTTCTAAATTTGGAACCACGTTGGCACTAGAAGGCTGGGAGTTGATCTTGGGGATGGAGAAGGCTTTGGCTCAGGAATAGATAAGAAGATTAAATGAGTGATTAAGAATGGGAAATTCATTGCCTTTTTGTAACATTTTCTAAGGTAGAGTTTAGGCAGAACTCGGATGCCTTAACGTTCAAATTTTGAACCTTTGGAGCCAAGAGAATAGGTATTTCATTTTGACCAGGAGGAAATTCAGATGACCGAGTTTGAGGCAAACTCAGCCCGAGTTCGGCTACTAGGGTTTTAGGGTTCATTTTGGTTCAGAATGACTTGGGGTTTGAATCTGGCAGAGTTCTTCCAGAGATCTTACCGAGTTCTTACCAGAAAAGTTTGTGTTTATGTCAGATTTATTTTATGGACTACAAATATGGTTTAGGCTGAGGTATGAGCTTCCTAGTGCCAACACGACCCAATGCACATTTGTTCCTATAAAATAAAGGTAAAATACATAACAAATGACAAAATCCAGACGTCCTTGTTGCACGAAAAATAATATGATATGTAGTGCTGACTGATGTGTTGATTATGTCGTATCATGTCATATCAAGGCATGGTTTGATCAATATCAAAATCAGGTTGATCAATGACTATTTGGGCCAATAATCTTTCCTATTTTGATAATTGACAAACCATAGCTGATACTCGATACGATACACTGATATTATGCTGGTATAATGCTCCCATGTGCTCCCCCACAGTTTTGTGAGCATTTGTCTTGTACGGTTCAGTAGTTGACGGTTCGATAGTTGCAGCTTGTATCAGTTTTTCTCCTCCTTTGTCACTTCAATGCATATGTCCTAGTTTGATCATGCTTATCGCTTGTCTGCAAGTACATGTTAGGAAAATAAAGCAGTATTGTAGTATGATAAATATAATGAATAGTAGGATAATGCTATGTTTAATTAGCAACAAGATAATGCTTATATAAATATTAGTGACATCATTATCTTAAACTTAATTGATTAGCCATATTCAAAAATATGATATAATCATTGGGCTAACAATCTCCACATTTTGGATTATGGCAAATCAGTTAAGTTTAAGATAAATACGTGATAAATGCATGTATCACTAATAAACACATATCACTAAAATATTGTGTGCTAACTGAAACTTATTTCTCCCCCATTGACATGTTCAAAATAAGCTCCCCCATAATAAGAGATAAAATGAACTCAAGCGTAGTAAGACGAAGGCAAAAATAATCATGACAAGGATTGTCACGACCCGTACCCGGTTTTCGGACGCGAACTCGTGAGCAAGCCAGCTACGTATCGAGCGAACTCCAGCCCGACTCGAATACGTAAACGCTGTCAAGGATATGGTATCATATCTAATCTAAACTATATCTTAATCCACATGAATCATATAAACAAGAATGAACAAGTATGGGTCGTGGTCTGCAGCCCACTAGCATATATGTCCGATAAGACTCTAAAGGAAATAACAAGAGTCTAAACTGAATCAAGAAATATGATATCTCACGATAAGGAATGTAAAGCACGAGCGGATAATAAACACAATAACGATACCTGAATCCCGTAAGAATCGCAAATCCTCCGCCATCCAGAACTACTAGCTAACTCCATGCAATCGCTAAACCTGAGGAGATCATCAGGTCCTCAGAGGACATAGCAAGATACATAGTATACATGCCTATCTAACAGTTTTATCATGCACAAAAAAGATAAACAAGAAAAAGGGAACACGACCAATGACTACGAACACGAACACGAACACGAACACGGACACACAAACACGAACAGTAGAACAACTACGCGTAAATGAACTGTCGGATGAACGATAATCACGAGATCAATAGAAGAAACCAAACCCTCATCCCGAGTGTGGACTCACGAGTTTGAACTAAATACTAACCCTTGTCCCGAGTGTGGACTCTCTAGTTAGTACTAACCCTCGTCCCGAGTGTGGACTCTCTGATTAGTTCACGGCAAGGCACCCCCGTCCCGAGTGTGGACTCTCTGGTGCAAATACTACATCTCGTCCCGTGTGTGGACTCTCTGATGTAAACACCCTCATCCCGAGCGTGGACTCACTGGTGCAAATAATCGACATCCTAGTCCTGAGTGTGGACTCACGGATGTAAACAGATCAAGGAAAACACCCTTGTCCCGAGTATGGACTCTCTGGTGCCAAGGAAGCAATATCAAGGATTTAGCAGTTCACTACACGCACTCGTTCTATGACACGACTGTTTTCCATAAATAAATTCACTTTATTTATTTTGTATCTGAGAAAATTACAACTGTAGAAATCTAATCTAGAAGACGATTACTTTATCCCTTGGACGATGCGATGAAGAAAACTCGAACTTCGAAGAACTTGGACAGCAACTGGGCAATCTCTCTGTTTTCTTTGAATTGTCTGTAGTGTCTGATGAAGATGAAGAAACTCTGTTTTATAGAGTTCTGCATAACTGTTCTGAAGCATACGCTCAGTCAGTTACTTGACGTGTGTATAACTGCAGGGACGCGTGGCAAATTCTGATGGAGACACATTGGAGTGCGGTTGAAAGTAGTAGGATATATCTAGGAGAGATTGGTGGCATGAATGTCACGTTACATAACTTCTGAATAAGTGGGTAACTGAGTACAGGATACGTGAGAACGTGTGTTGACTGTACGTTGAAAATTATCCTGGATGCTTTTGCTATGATACGCTGTCTTTGAAGAAGAGCCATACGCTAGCTTTTAAAGGTACATGTCTTACATACGCTGACTTGGACAGCATAGAGCCATAGAAGGCTGATACGCTTACTTTATTGATAAGGAGTCATATGGGATCCATACGCTCACTTGATTGGGAAGGAGTCGTATAAGATCCATACGCTCACTTGGTTGGGAAGGAGTCGTATGAGATCCATACGCTCACTTGGTTAGGAAGGAGTCGTATGGAGTCCATACGCTCACTTGGTTGGGAAGGAGTCGTATGAGGTCCATACGCTCACTTGGTTGGGAAGGAGTCGTATGAAGTCCATACGCTCACTTGGTTGGGAAGGAGTCGTATGAGGTCCATACGCTCACTTGGTTGGGAAGGAGTCGTATGGATTGAGGGAGTGGACACGTGGCTGTTCTCAATCTTCTCAAATACGCCATATCTTCAAATACTGACAAATATTTCTTGAGCGTCGTGCTGCAGATATGATGGCTGACAAACTGTCAGAAATGACAGTAATAATGGCTCTTTATTTATGATGGCTGCTGAGTTGTCCTCGTAAGAGACAAAATCATTTCTCGAAAACCTATACGACGGCTAATCTTCTTAGGGCAGCTGTCTTTGCACGAAAGACGAAGTGTCAGATTCATCCTTCATTAAATACATGCTGTACTGTCATCTCAAGAAATATTAAAATATTCATTGAGCGTACGGCCTTTAGATGAGCGTAGGGCCTTGGCTGAGCGTATGACCTTGAGCGTATGACTTTGGCTGAGTCTTATGTCAGCGTGTCATAATTTTCACCCCTACAAGACCCCCTTCAAAGTTTTCGGACTTTATGAATTTCAAAAGTTCGAAATTACTTTGAACTTAAAGTGGGAATAAGTCCTGACAGGCTGGCATGAGTTTGTTATCTTCCTCAATATCAGTGCAAATCTTTAGGGATTCTATCCGCCGTTTGAACTTCTTCTTTTCTTCTATAAATAGGTCTTCCAAAACCTAATTTATTTCTTTACTTTTGCATCCATTTTCGAGAGAGAAAAAGAAACTCAAGACTCAACTTCTTCTTCTTCGACTCAAGCTTTATCAATGGCGCCCAAGGTTGATGCTGCTGCGAAGGAAAAGGGGAAGGCTCCTACGGAGTCATCTCAGCCCACCGCCGCCGCTGCTAAGAAGACTACCAATGAGCGCGTTCGACGAAGTGAACGCCCATTGAAGCCTCTCTATGGTGAGGATGATGACGATGAACAGTAACTATCCCCTATTTAGGGCTCTGGTTAGAATAAAATCATAAAACGTATCCCCTTTTTAGGGTCAAATACGTCAGAAAATATGCTTCCCTCTTTAGGGTTTAGCCGTATCCCATATTTTTTGTTTATACGAAAAATATGTTTGGAGCGTATTCTGTATAATACGCGTATTTTTGATATAAATGTCAAAATACGCTGTCTTGAAAGAATATGCTATGGCGAGTTGTCTCACTGAGATACGCTAACTCCTGTGTTAGCGTATGTTTTTGATGCTCATCTTGTCAACCATATGCTGATACGCTCAAACTGAACATAAACTGAACTTTTAAAATCATTCACTTAAGATAGACTGAGCATAAAAGTGATCTCTGAATTTGTCATACGCTTAGGATAAACTGAGCGTATATGGATCTTCGAGTCTGCCATACGCTAAGGATATACTGAGCGTATGCTGAACTTTGAGTCTGCCATACGCTTAAGGAAAACTGAGCGTATGCTGAACTTTGAGTCTGCCATACGCTTAGTAAAAACTGAGCGTATGCTGAACTTTGAGTCTGCCATACGCTTAGTAAAAACTGAGCGTATGCTGAACTTTGAATCTGCCATACGCTTAAGGAAAACTGAGCGTATGCTAAACTTTGAGTCTGCCATACGCTTAGTAAAAACTGAGCGTATGTTGAACTTTGTCATCTCTTGATGTTGAAGATTTCTAAGGTTTTATTCTTCTTTTGCAGTGGATATTCTGGCTCAGGAGACAGAATTTGAAGGATGTGTGGGAAATAACTATAGAAGTGATCTATCACATGTTCGTTTTCCCCAATTCGATGGACCTTCTACAAGGATAGTTCTTTTAACAAATCAGAAAAATGACACCTTGCTGAACTTAATAAGTGGACTACCTTTACAAAGTGTGGATGGTGTTACCCACTCGAAGCCAGTATTTCTTTTCGGAGATGCTATCGACATAAACTCTCAGCCTGCTCTGGACAAAGTATCATACTATTATTATAGGGATGGTGTGTAAATCAGCCAATGTATCTGACTGGTTTATCAAAAAGCATCAACATAGCTCGCTTATTTCATGCGAGTTGTCAAAGACAAATGAAGTGGGATATCACTCCATCCCGGCAAGCAAAAGCTGGGTGGATAGGATACCGTCAAGGAAGATTCTGCAGTGGTACTGAACCACATGTCACATCTCTGCGAGGACTGCTACCTGCCACCATCCCTCCTGAGGACTCGGCACTTCTGAAGCCAGTCAGAGTCCCAATCTTTGCAAACGAATTTGTTCAACTGGAAAATGCCATCTACCCAAAACAGTCTATGAGGCTGACTGGTCTGGTAAATCCGGAGAATACCAGATGGACTGCTCTTGTGAAATGGATTCTGAAGAATTTTGGTGAACAGTTACAGGTGATAGGCCTATATGATGCCATTAAGTGCACTGCTTATGGTTTTAGGCCAAATTCGGATTTGTTCTTGGCGTTAGCGGAGAGGTATAACTACCGTACCGGTACCTTCATGACCCCAAGAGGCGAGATGGGATTCGCCTTTCATGAAATGGCATATATTTCTCAGCCAACCCAATGGTTCTTCATGTCTTTGAAGAATTGATGTGCCATTACAGTATTTGTAAGGCTTTTTATAAAGGACAAGGTGGGGAAGGAGATTCCAACTGTTATTCTTCTAAATGGATGGCCTATTTATTTCAAGGCCGTACTGATGAAGTTCAGAAGAAGAAGAAGTCTGAGCAATATGTCGGTGAATTTAAACCTCTGAATCAAGCTGAGATTGATAAGCTCATCCGGGACACCACTCATGACGACATCGTCATTGAGGAAGACGAAGGCACCTATAAGGCCGGTGATAGGTTTGAGACCTATATTAAGCAGGGTAGCCGAGAATTATCCGCTGAAGGTCATCTGGCCGGATTTATATCTCTCTGGCTGAGAAAATTTGTAGTACCTGGCACCTGTTCAGCAGACAGGATGCACCGGGGAGTTGTCTTCGCAGCAGTCCGTCTGACTTTCGGGTATAAGATGGATTTGCTGACAGCAATGACATGCCGTCTGAATGCTGGATTAAGGGCATATACAGACAGAATGTTCGAATTTGCAAGGAAGAGCCTTACATCCTTTCCTCGGGTAGAAATGCCCTTTATATATTTATTTGGGTGGCTGCTTCTGTATTTCGAATCTCTCATGAATGCTGGAATGGCTAGACCAGATGACACATTTCTGGAAAGATACAGTCACACACCAAAGTGGAAATATGACACTTTGACAGATTACAGAACTATATTAAACAGAGGAGAACTATGGAGCTTCACTTGTGTTCCTCCACCGGTTAGTTACGAAACCATGCCTGGGAGGTTGGTTGATGGCATTGGTGGCAATGAGTTGGATGATGTTCAACATGAATGGCTGAAAAGGATCAGGCCATCTCACTTAATCTGCCGCCGTGACAACATCACTTATCTAGAACCATATCTTCCGAGTAGGTTTGCTCGGCAATTTGGTTATGATCAGTTGCATGTGGGCAATGCCATGACATGTTTTGGTTATCAAGGCGGGTTGATTGATGGTGCCAGAGCTTGGATATATTATATTGCTAAAGGTACAGGGGCTACCTTTTCCATGCCAGATCCGGTCACCTATCAGAGAGGAGCTAGAATATTGGCGTCTTATGCCAAATTCTATGTATCAGCTAATACCTTTGATAAAAAAATCAGCATCTTAGGTAGAAGCTTTATTCATATTGAAAAGAAATCAACCAAGTCAGCCCTGCCTAAAGATTGTCATGACCAAGAAGATCCTTTGGCTACTGATGAAGTTGATGATGAAGTTTTAGAAACTTTCTTCTCTGATGACCTTCATCAACCATTACATGCACCCATCGGGAGTGCTGAAGAGAGTATATCTGCTGATAATACTCCGAAGAGGAAGCGGGGCAAAGGTGCTGCTGGGCCTGCCCCAAAAAAAGTTACTCGGGCAGAGGCTCAAAATCGTGGAAGAATTACTATTCCGGAGGCTTCTCCTGTTTCCACTCGAGTCAGAGATGCTGATGAAGCAGGTAGTGATCCAAAAGACAATTATCCTACTGTTCCATTCACAAAAAGAATAGGAAGGAAAGTGATAGTTTCAAAAACTAAATCCGTAATTTGTCTCGATGTAGAGAGCCCCACCGATCGTGCTGTGCGATTGGCTTCAGGAAAACAAGCTGCCTTTGATTTTTCTGTAAAGACAGAACCTGTTGAAGAAGATATTCCTGAACCTGCTGGATCATCCATGCCTTCTGATATAGGATTGATTCCGCCAATGGCCGATGATGCGCAGGTGATTAGTCACCCTGCGGTAGAGGCCGAGCATCAGACTGAAACAGCTAATGACTTACTGATTTCGGGAGAATCAATGAAGGAAGCCACTACTCTCAAACCAATTGCTGAAGCTTCAGAGAGCAATAAGAGTGATGACGAACAAGTTGATTATGAACCTTCGTCTCATTCTTTTGGAGAAGAAGACATGGAGATAGACGATGAATCACCGTCTAAAACTCCAATTGATGTACTGAAGACCATTGGTCAACACTCAGGGTTGACACCAGAGCCGGAGAGGCATATAGAAATAGAAGTTCAAGTTCTAAGTACTTCTGGGGCGAGCAACAGTGAAATAAATCCCGTGTCAGAAAGCACTCTGAACAGACTACGAGCCGGGCTGAATGATCCGAAGGAAACTGAATATGAACCAGCTCCAGATAATATTTTATTCATCAAAGTTTTGTCTTATCTCTGCTTTACTGTCTTTTAGTTTTGATCATGCTTCTTTGATTCCAACAGCTGTAGGAACTGCACCGGATATGAGTTCTACTCAAGCCCCACTTGTCCAAACTGATGTGGGTGAGGGGAGTTCACATTTGCCGAGTTCTCCAAAAGCACTCACTTCAACTCCCAGAATAGAGGCTCCTCCTGCTCCTTCCCCTACTATTGCAGCGACTCCCGGTTTTGATACAGGGATAGCAAAGATCATGGGGATGTATTCAGATATTATTTATTCGTATCTGGATACATTCTCAAGACGACTTATGAAGGATGAAACTATGCCCTTTTCGAGTCTTCGAGAGGCGACTAGTTTTCCACTTTCAGCTTTGAGACAGGCTGGTTATGGGACCCAATGTGTCTTTTTTGAACATCTCTTGAATGATTTAGAAGCAAACATCCATAAATATTGGGAGATAAAAAAGGAGGATATTAATTCTCTGACTGCAGCTGAGATTGCTCAATTGGAGAATGAAGCTCAAGCTCAGCACATTGCTCTGACAGAATTCCTTGCTCAGTCTTCTAAAGAGTTAATGGCAAAAGACGAAGAAATAATAAGTACTCGTCAGAATATGGAACGCCTAGAGAAAGATGAAGCGTCAAAAGCTGAAGAGCTTAGAAAGTTGAGGGAAGAGCTAGCTCGTCTTCAGGAGCAAATTGCCTCCGTGGAAAAAGAACAATCAGAGATTGCTACTGATCGTAAATCTGAAGCTGAACGCTGTCAATTTTTACAGTAAGAGCGAGAATTGATGCAAACCAATCAGATTGAAGAGACCAATCGCCGCAGCTCTATTATTGTGGAATATGACCAACGGATGATTGGAGCTGAAACAGCAGAGCAAATCAAGAAAGCTCATAATAAAAAGATGAATAATGTAATCGTTCGTATTCAGGAGATAATTACTCCCTATTTGTAATCAATGTTCTGATTTTGATTGAAATGAATATTTTGACTTGATTTCAATTCTGTGGATGATATTTTTGTAGAAAACATGTTCAGAGGTAAATAATACGTTACATATTTCAATAAAATAGAATATACAAATAAACTTTGTAACTCTATCATGATATTAAACCAAAGATAATTTTAGTTTAATACTGATTAGAGAAAACAGAATTCAGATATAAAGATATCTTTGGATTCTATTTTCCATGATCTTTGGACTCGGAAATCAAAAGACGAGATATCATTTTCATAGAATAGAAAATATGATACATACTGAGATAGAAAATTCAGAGATAATATGGACATGATTTTCTATACAAGATCTTTATTAAATCCACTGGGGATCTAATAAGACAAAATATCAAATTCTCTGGGAAAATGATACATAGTAGAATATCAGTTTCCTCTGGGGATAACGATATCGAGATAACTTTTGTAGAGAAGAATTAACTTTGATTTTATATTTGCTGGGGAATGATGAAAATATTATACATAATATTTCTTTAAGAATTTGCCATTGATAGGCATCATCATGACTTTTCCATCCATAGAGGCAAGCTGGTATGCTCCGTTAGAGAAGACTTTGTTTACTACGAATGGGCCTTCCCATTTCGCGTTAAATTTGCCTTTGCTCATATGTGTCATGGTCATAGGACGTCGAAAAGTAAGGACCAATTCTCCCTTCTGATATGCTCTGATTTTGACTTTTCGATTAAAAGCTTTTGAGATTCGGGCCTGATACAGCTCGATATTTTGTTGAGCATACAATCATTTTTCACCTAGAGCTTCCAATATATTATATATATACATAAATATATTATATATACCCCCTATACATATATATACTTTTATATAAATACACATACACATATTTATATATATGTAACATATATATTTACACAAAATAATCTTTATATATATATATATATACATACACATATACTTACTTAATGCTTATTTATATTCATACATGTACACATATTTTATATTATATATTTTATATATGCATACGAATACACACATTTATATATATATTATACTCACATATATATTCTTATATATAAACTTATATATATATATATATATACACAAATATACATTTATATATTA
Source organism: Iris pallida (assembly GCA_029216955.1). Lineage (NCBI taxonomy): Eukaryota > Viridiplantae > Streptophyta > Magnoliopsida > Asparagales > Iridaceae > Iris > Iris pallida. The sequence goes on from JANAVB010019758.1 coordinate 53,052, forward strand.
TATACATATTTTTTTTTTTATATATATTATATACATATACATACACACATACATTTATATATATATATTCATTTATATATATATTATACACATGTATGTATACAAATATGGGTTGTAGCCTAAATATTCCAAAAATACACCAGGATAAATAAGAAAATCATTTAAAATACTTTTAGATATCTTATGAATATCAAATACTTATATATATAATAACCGTAATAATATTAATAATAATTACTTACAAAATATGTGTAATAGAGCATTTAAGAAAATACATGCACACAAAATATATCGTCACTAACATCTTGGTCACACTTCCTGCCTACACGGGCTTGAGCTTGGTTCAGGTCCAATCTGGTTAAAATGGTATAACCGGTTTCTCTAAAACACAATAATATAATTAATAAATAAAAAATCTTCGGTAAGGTTTAAGCCGCAACTTGGCCTAGTTTTTCTAGTTAGGACATCACTATGGCTCGGCCTTCCTTGGCATGGCTAATACTCTAGTCTAGGCACGCCACTGCACTATTAGTGCCACGATTTCTAGTCACCTTGTATTCCAAATCTCAACTATGGCTAAAGTCATCTACCGCAATAATTAACTGAATAATTAATTTATAAAATCTAAAAATTATCATTTAAATCAGATAAATAATGAAAAAAAATTTCAAAAAAAAAACCGAGAAGGGAAGCTACAAGGATTAGGGGAATAGATTTGAAAGAAACCATTCAAAACATAATCTAATAAAGAGTATAAATATAGTTTTGAAAGAGACCAATAAAGGATTTTAATAAAAAAACATATACCAATAAAGTATAAATCAATCATTGGTCATAAATAACATGAGGATTAAACTTTGCATATCTAGTATATACCAACAAAATCAAAAATAAAATGATACTTTTAACAATGATCATAAATGATATGATTCCAACTTTGTCCATACAAAGTAGTGAATCACTTCCATAAAAAATATAATCATTGAAACGAAATCAAAAATAGATATACTAGATTCTATGCAAAATATATACCAAAGTTCATGTATTTGAACTCAATTACCTTAGCATTACATATGAATATCCATTAGATAAATACGAAGGTAATAGAGACAAAATACTTGAGAAGGAGAAATTCAATCGACTTGAATGCTCTCCAGCAAAGTATGACTAGTCTAAATATAGATAATCATGAATTTTGAGATAAAACCTCAATAAGAAAAGCCAAATCAATATAAACTCAAGGAATAATCAAATAAGTATAATTAAATATATTTGGCAAGATAATTTTCAAAAAATCCTTGTAAAATGAGAGAATTAAGAAGAATCATATATTCTCTCATAAACACTTTCATAAATCAAAATATCCTGAACACAATTAATAAGAATAAAGTAAAAGACAATAGGTCCATGATGAACTATATATATATATATATATATATAATATATATATATATATATATATATATATATATATATATATATATATATATATATATTATATATATTAATATTATATATATATATATATATATATATATATATATATATATATATTATATATATATATTATATATATTTATATATATAATACTATATAGATATATATATATATACTATATAATATATAACAATATAAAGGATATAAATGAATCAAAAAAAAATATATATAATATATATATCATATAATAATTATATATATATATATATATATATATATATATATATATATATATATATATATATATATATATAAAGGATATAAATGAATCAAAAAAAAATAAGGATATAAATGAATCGAAAGAACTAGTTTTCTTTCCCTTAAAATATGTATACTTAGTTCAAAAGTATTTATATGCATAAAATAGATAAAATAAATAAAAACAAGATCTAAGGGATATCTGAGATATGCATCTTTCTTCCTTTGATCAATGCATATAAAATTTCAAAACTTAAAACAAAATATCATCTTTAGGCAAGTGAAATAAATATCCACTAATCAAACTCTTAAAGATGTACAAACCAAATATATCTCTAAAAATATAAGAAATTTTCAAATAATAAAAATAATTTCAAGACGGTAAAGGATTTTTGAAAACTGTCTTAATAATAGCATTCGAGTAACGGACAGATTCAAAATATCAGAGCAAAATCAGAAGACTTTTGAAATACGAAATTTTATTATGAAAAGCTGTCTTAATACAATATTCGAATGCATCCGTTTGGTCGTCAGACTAGCTGAAGATTTGAATTCTTGTATCACGGAAACAATTTTCATAAAGGAATCCATATATCATAAATTGTATTTAATAAATAAAACATGACTAGATAAATGCTCAAATAAATAGTTTAATTAACGACAAGATAATGCTTATATGAATATTAGTGACATCATTATCTTAAACTAATTGATTAGCCATATTAAAAAACATGATATAATCAATGGGCTAACAAAATTTAATATTTAAATCTTGGGAATTTTTAGAAAATATAAATAAAAATTTTATAATTACGTAAAATATTGAATTGGATATGAGGGAGGTTACATCTTTCTCAGCTATTTAGATTTGCCAGTAGCCTGATTTCAAATCAAACTTAGAATAAAATTTTGCCTTAACAATTCCGTTAAGTAAATCACTTTTATTCGGGATTGGGTATTTAATACATTTTAATACCTTGTTTAAAGGTTTATAGTTGATAACTAATCTAGGGACACCGGTTCCTTTCAACATTATTATTGACATAAAATGTTGATATAACTCCAAGGAGAGTAAGATTCCTAATTAACTTTTATCTAGGAGATCTTTTATTTTTCTCTTTCATAGATCAAGATATTCTTGATTCATTTGACAAGGTCTTACTTTTGTAGGAATGTCCTTTTCATTAAAGGATTCCTCATATAGTAGAGAAATAATATGTTGTTTGATATCCCAAAGAACATTAGGAATATTACTACATGTCTGTAATTTGAAGTTTTCTTCTACCTGTTTGATTTTCAGCTGAATTTTAGATTTTTGTAATTGCTGAGAAATATTAATCTGAGAATTTCTTGAAGAAAGTTTATTTGGTTTTCTTTTAAAGAAACTTATTCTACTTCATTTAGTATTTTGACCATAGGATCTGTTATAAATTCAAAAGTTATTCTTTTATTTTTTATAACATGTACTTATTCCCTTCTTTTTATTGATTTCATGTATTGGCATTAATTTTTCTAGAAAGGAAATTCCTAGGATTACATACTGGGAAATCTCTTTGACTACAATAAAATATAGTGTAATGCATTTTTCATTCTTACAAATGTTTACATCTGTTTTAAAATTTTGGTATTAGAGCCGTGAATGCTCAAGGCTAAGGTACAACTACTTCTCTTATATAGCTATGTGAAAGTTAATAATTGATCTGCATCTACTATGACTGTTGCTATGTTTTGCTACAATATTCTTGTTATTAGTAATGATGTTGTATTAATTATGATTAATTGAAATGGTGTGTCTTAGTTCTAGTGGAACAGCATCAAAGTCTCGTAGGTTCTTGATGACCGAGAGGGTTACTACCAAAAAATTAGTCTAATGTAACTATAACAGAAATCGTTGTAGCAAGTTACTGTAGTAAGTCACTGTCGCAGCAGATTACAAATTGATTATTAGCATAGAAAATAAGAGAAATAGTATATGCTCATAAATGTAAGTTCGTCCTTGATAATTGGTTCAAATAAGAAGGCTTTAATAAGAGCAAATTAGTCAAGGACGTGCAAATGCACGAATATCCCTCTAAAGTAGAGGAATTGAACAAATGAACAATTTCAAAAGTTCCTCCAAAGTAGATTTACAAAATTGGAATAGTAGACTTTAAGTATTCCATTGCAATTGAGACACTGGAAAGAACTGTTTAGGTTAATAACACTGAACTGGTTGTCAAATTACTCTCTAAAGAGGACATAGATCCTTATAGAGATAATTATAATTACCTACATATAGGGTTAATTTAAATAGCCATAAAAGCTTTAACCTTACAATGATTAAATACATCCTTGGTGACATCTCTACAAGATGCAATATGTCTAGACTGGAGTCAGTCCCTAATGGGAGTCATGCAGACTAGCTTCAATCATGGATCAATCGCACATACTAGCCTCTGACAGATACCAATCTATTAGAACCAGTAACACTAAATCTGAAAATCTTCGATTATAATTTTTTACCTGGATCAGAAACTATGGTAATTATCTATAGAATCCACTTCATGGTATTAACTACCTTGGCCCCAAAAGCTAGGTATGTTACCAAGCCTTGAAAGCCTACTTTCATATAAATAAATTTGTGGACATCAAAGATAGCAACTAATAAAATGATTAAATGAGATGAATTAAATTCCAAAAAGAATGGATTCTCAATATGGCAGTACCACCAAGGCCAATAATGAATACTAATATAGATCAAATAGTCCAAACCGATCATGGTAAAATTGATGTTCGCTTTACTCCACAGGTTAAAACGAGACTTTCAAATTCTAGTTTTAGGAAATAGAATTCAATAGCTTCAACATCCTCTAAAGAAGTACATGAAATACAAGGACTCCAAATTGATGGTTCCACAATACCCCATCCAATTTACAAAAAATGTCACTCCCCGACAATATCGGATATGGGATAAAATCTTTAAATGGGTTTACAGAAAATCCAAAAGTAAGAAGCATCCTAAAATGGTGTAGAATGAAAATGTTCTTTTCAAATTATGGTTCCTGAAAACTTATCCTCTATAACAAAGATATAAGTTTATGGATGAATACTATGAACATCTAGACAAACCAAAAGAGTCAAATGGTTTGCAGACTGGTTCATAGAACAATACATGAATAAGGAACTAACACAAATAAATGTGTTAGAAGATAATTATAAGATATGGAATACGAATGCAGGGACAAAAGTTAAGTCTTTGTAACCACCCAATGAACCCATAAGGGTAACTGTCAACAATATGTCTGACAAAATTGATGCTATATCCTTCCTTAAAACCATTGATAATAAGGAAGAAATCTTAAAAGAATAACAAAAGGTAATTCAACAAATAACTATACAAATACGTATATTCAAGTAATTGGTCATCAGTTAACCAGAATAGAGACTTATTTAGAAACATTATTACAAAAATTAAAATATGTACAAAAGATAGAAATACCTGCAGTACAGAAAAATCTAAGAATGTCTGCAAATATTCTAATCAAACCTCCAGCTGAAATAACTGAGTTTAAAACTCCTGAAGTCACAAAGGAGGAAATTAATGAGCTAAAAGCTAAATTGAGGAAAACAACTCTCAATACTTTGGAAAGAAGATATCCCACTATTAATACTCTAGAGGGAGAACCTTCTACGCTGTGCAATTCAACTCAATCAGATATTGGATCTGAAAAAAATGATGAATATTCGATCGAAGCAGATAATAGACCTACATATGATATCAATCCAATAGAGATTGAAGACAAAATTAGTCCAGTAATGTTTGATTAAATATATAAAGATCATTTCAGGATACTAATAATAGTTTGGCAATTAACGTAATGAAGCATAAATAGCCAAAATAAGTAAATATTGCTACAAGAGACCAACTCCAATGGATGTTCTCTTTGAGGAAATTATTTCATAGTTCAGAGTATATATATATATTTTTTTATATATATATAGTTAGAATATATATATATATATATTTCATAGTTCAGAGTATATATATATATTCAGAGTATATATATATATATATATATATATATATATATATATATATATATATATATGATGAATAATGCTTTAACATTGTTCATCTTCTCAAATATAGGAACCCAGAGCCTGGCTTCTAAACAGAATTCCGAATTCTGATTAACCTGAGAAAGTTTCCTTTAATTCAAATCAAATCCAAGCCCATTTTCAAAATCTCCTAATCTATCATAATCTAAATTATATCCTTCTAATACAAATACAAATCTAATTTATAGAATTTTGATGTTATATTTTCTTTTATATATATTTTTTTATATATATAAAAGAAAATATAACATCAAATTTCTATTAATTAATAGAATTTTGATGTTATGTTTTCTTTATATATATATATATATATATATATATATATATATATATATATATATATATATATAGCCTCGAGCGATGCCCAGAGAGCCACAATTCAATCCATAAGTGTATGTGAGGCTTATTCATGTTCATCCCAACCATTTTTCAACTCTCCCGACCATTTTTCAACTCTTCCTGATGACTCAACCAACTTAACAACATCATCATCGACTACAGTTGGTGCTTGATGACTCACCACACCACCCCCAGTCTAGGCTAGGCACTCGACAATCTTCCTGACGACCAACGTTGTCACGCGAGTACGACAACAATCGGTCGAAAACAGAGATATCTAAGCATTTAGTTTCCCATGAGCTTTCAAAATTTTGATTGGTTCGGTCTTCGCAAATTTTCAGAAAATAGGAAACCAATTGAACATGTATAATCTCTACTAACCCGAATATAACCCCAAAAAGTTGTAGAATTTAATTTGAAGTCTAACTAGTAAAAGTTAGGGCTTATAGAGGGTATTTCAAAACTGCTTTGAAAACTGAAAAGAAGTATCGTGTGGGTGTCGTCCCGACAAACCGGACCTTGTACCTCTACTCGAATCGATTGTGTCAAAAAATGCGTACAGGTATTTCCCGACTATGAGATATGATAAAATTCAAATTGGTCCCATGTGCACGACAAATTTGGCCTGCGTACGTCATAAATTATTGTACCGAGACTTTTCAAAAATTTGTAATTAGTTTGTGTACGCATCACGATAAAACTTGTACCATTGGACTCGCATCGTCTAACTTGTCTGGTGACTCAAGTTTTGTCCAATTCTAAGCCAGCCGACCAAATCGCCGTATTGTAGGCCCCACGATCCAATTCGATGAATGTTTTTATGATCGGCTCATTAAAATCTAATTTTGGACATACATTTGACATTGATCATTGTTCTGACCTTGTTTGACATATCATTTGCTAAATTTGGACAGTTACATCTTGACATTTTTGGTGCAATATGTGTCCACCTACGGACCCCATTTTGACCCGAAACTACTAAATTTGGTCATGTGTCCAAATTGAAGTTATGGTTAGGCTTTTCTGAGCATCTCACCCATTCCAGGAATGTTGGTGATGTTTATTTCAGCATCTGGTGATGTTTTTTCAGATTCTTTTTTTTGCCATATTCATATTTGTTATAATTTGTATCATGTTTGTATATCCAAATTCGTGCGACGAAACTGAGAACCATCAATTGTAGTGATCTCGTATAACTGAAATTGACAAAGTGATTGTCCGGATCGCTAGAATAAGATCGTTAACCATGGCTGACCATCTTATTTTGATTTACGTATCATAATTTTTGCTGCATAAAATATTATAAAGTTGGTATTTTGAACCTATAACTTGTAATTCAGAATGTAAATGAGTAATTAATTATTGATAGAGACTAGGGTAACTTAGTTCTAGATGTTATGGCTAATAGACATACTAGGTGACATAATTGATAGGCAGCCTAAACCTATCAAAGCTTCCTAGTTAGGAGTTGTTAGTTGTATTTGTATTTGTGTAATATATGGTTATTTGTTATTTGTGCTTGGTAGATATTCACGAGGAACATCATACTCATGGTTCGTGGTTAGACTTTTCTAGACTTTGGTCTCGCAAACTCATTAGGCTTGGACGAACTCTAGGCAAGTGTACTTTGCGTTTTTGATTCGCAGTATTTACGTGTTTTGTATAGTTCATCAGTCAAGCTCTTGTTATTACTATTTTGTTGTTGTTGTTGTTGTTGTCATTCCATATGACATGTTAGATGATATTTCCTATTGTAAACCCCTAAAATTTTCCAATTTTGTTTTATATTTATTTAGTTAAATAACTATGGTGTATATTGAGTACATATACAGTATATTTGTATATAGTTTTACTTATATCATACATGAATATGATGGTTTCTCAAATCGTTATATATGTATACGTATATATGTAATCTATCTATAGAATTTTGTAACCCTGTTTTCTGAATTTTCAAAATATTATTTTCTTTATTTTAATTTTAAATATTGTGCTTAGAAAATATATCCTCTTTGAATTTTTTTTGTAAAAAAATCATATTTATTTTTGAACAGTAAAAAGATTTACAAATTTATTTTAAAACAAGATTTGGATTAATCAAAATATGCTTTAAATTATTTTCATGATATCGCATATTATTTAAAATATTTATGGTGACTATTTATCTGAATTTAGATTTGATGAACTAAAATTTGAAATTTTATTTGATTTAAATTAATGAAAATTTTATCTATTGGGTTCCTAGAAGAATTTTGATCCTTATCCAAATAGAAATTTACTTCCTAATTTAAGGAGGGCCTTTTTCCTTCTTTTTTCCAAAACCAACTAATGCCCAACCATCACAATAGCCGCAACAACCATAACCATAGTCCGTGTCATTGTGTCCATGTTTGCCATCATCATCCACCTTCTTCGCATCAGTCGTGCCGGCCTCGAGTCCGACCTCGGGTGTCTATCCATTATTTTATTTATTTTATAATACAATCCATAACACCCTCTCCTCCATGTCTGACACATCGGGCACGTCCAGAACCCACATAAACCAGATTTTTATGTCAAAAACAACCCGACACATCCCCGACACAACACATCCAGAACAAAACCTAACCCTAACCATCCGATGCGCGTCTCTTGTAAATCTGCCATCGCCACCACCGTAGTCCCGGCCAGCCAACCAATGCCATCATCCGCACCACTTCCTGGCCATCCCTACTCCAACGCTACTGTCGTAGCACCCGACCTTGACCGTCCCTGTCACGACCCGCACCCTGATTAGGGGCACGAGTACGTAGTTACGTCCAGCCTACGCTGCAGAATCGGCGGTAGAACGCTGTATAGGTCGTCTATAAATACTACAACTAGACAAAATATAAGGTTACCTGTCATCTCCGTACGGAGGTATAATATGGCATAACTCAATCACAAGACAAACTAGGATAGATAGCACGAAATAGAAATATGATAGAAAGAAAAACTGAAAAGGAGTTCAAGATCCAACACAAGCTCAGAGATATAAACACATGACAGAAACTCAAAATATAATATAAAAACTACAGTCTGAAAACACTAGCTGGATCGCAGTCCAGGCAAACCTATCTAACAGTCTAAACAGGGGCTATATCATCTACGGGCTCCAGGGGGTAATATCTCATCAAACTTTATCCTGGCCATACCCGTAAAAGGTAGAGCAATCAGCAAACATGTACTCTGTAAATATCAACAGTTATCCTGTCAGAAAAATAAGCAAGTACAAACACTAACAACAGTTCCATATGAATTGACAAATTCTATAAGAGATAGTATAATGAAATACAAGAAAAAATCAACAGAAAACAATTGATAAGATGACTTGGGAGCTATTCCAGAAGCCAAGTTACAACCCGTAAACCAAACAAGGATCGGGGTTGTAATCCTTTTCCTGAACAGAACTTAGCCTCCAATCAAGATTTAGCATAAGATCATGTAGAACATGTGAGTACTGAATATTATAACATGGTAAGAAAAGTACTGAATGTAGAACTGAGTAGGATATATGATGTAATAAAATAAATATAAAATGTGCCATGAATTATTAGTGCGTTATGTGACCAGCTTGGGAATCAGGATCATGCTTTCCATCTGACCGGCTATGAACAAGTGTACAACAGAGTAGGATCAGGTCGGCCACCCTGGAAAGCTATGAACAAGTAGGGTTAGGCTTTACCCGTCATGAGGCGAGGGTATAGCTATGAACAAGTAACAAGTACAAGTATGAAGAACAAGTAGGGATTTTGATCACACAACCACTAATAACTCCCCATCCCCGAATAGTATAATGGATCCGGACATGACATGTCATGATACGGGACTCAAGAGTAGGAGGCCAGCCCACTCCCAAGTCCATGTTTATATAAATATAGGTAACAAGTCGAGTAATGTACCAATATACCAAGTAATCCAGGAACAACATCTCATGACAGGATCCGACGTATACTAGTCCGTGAACCATCGTGTCAGAAAATCAAGTAAGATACTACAACTGAATCAGATATAGCAGATATCAAGACAATGAAAACTATCAGTGAAAGTACTCGCCTGCGGACTTGAGCTGTCAAATGGGGTCGATGCTCAGAGGATGCCACAGACCTAAAGATAAGATATATATAAGCTAATTAGGGTTCAACAGTGTTAGGCAGGATTATATAGTATAAGCTATGTAATCTAGGTCAATCTCAGTCCAACTAAGTCAAACTAGGTCACACTAAGTCACACTAGGGCAAACTAGGTCACATGAAGTCAAACCAAGTCAAACTAGGTCAAACTGGGTCAAAGGTTGACTTACAGTTGACTTTTGGTCAACTGGTCAACTCTAGGTCAAACTAGGCTAATGTTGACTAATAGTTGACTTTTGGTCAACTGGTCAACTCTGGGTCAAACTAGGCTAATGTTGACTAACAGTTGACTTTTGGTCAAGTGGTCAACTCTGGGTCAAACTAGGCTAATATTGACTAACAGTTGACTTTTGGTCAAAGCAGTCAAACTTGGTCAACCGAGGTCAAAACTAGCCTAAGCATACTATTCCTAATATTACCTACCAAGATACCATATATCTTGGTCAAACAAGGTCAACTCTAATCTAAGAATTAAAATACCAAGTTGCACCTCGTTATTCGTACATCAAAACCTATGACACGCAAATTGAGATAAGATAATCAATGGTAAGGTTAATAATCTTATCACAGTGATCCACCTGATCATCTTGTCAATTTCAGCGATGTGAGATCACTGGAGTCGACTGATCTCAGTTTCGTTGTACTAATTCCGAAATACGAACTTAAAAAGAATAAATTATAATAAAGGGTGATACATAAAAAAATATCTACAAACGTTGTCGGATGATGAAACAAACATCACCAACGTGTCCAGAATGGTCAAATCAGCTAGGATAGCCTATCCATAAGTCCAATTTGGACACAGGGGCAAAAAAGGTAATTTCGGATCAAAATGGTGTCCGTGTCGGACCCGCATTGTATCGAAAAACATGCAAGGATATTAGTCCACTAAACCTAACAAATTATATGTCCACGAATCCAGAAGCTCCGACATAGAATTGGATTCCGTTGACCCGATCTCAAATTGGTCCGTTGACTAGGACATTGAAATTTCGATTTGCAAGAAAAAGTATGTCGAAGCCAATATCCTCAAAACTCAGCAAATTATTTATCAATGAGTCCAGAATGACGATACGAACTCAACGGTATGCCTAGAATTGGATTTCGATGAGTCGATCTCAAAATGACCCGTTGACCCGGATATTGGTATCCGACTTGCACGAAAATACGTGTCGGAACTAATGTCCACTAAAATCTAGCAAATTATATGTCAATGAGTCCAGAACGACGATACGAACTCAACGGTATGTCCAGAATTGGATTCCGATGAGTCGATCTCAAAATGACCCGTTGACCCGGATATTGGTATCCGACTTGCACGAAAATGCGTGCCAGAACCAATGTCCACTAAAATCTAGCAAATTATATGTTAACGAGTCCAGAATGACGATATGAACTCAACGGTATATCCAGAATTGGATTCCGATAAGCCGGCGTCAAAAAGTCCCGTTGATCCGGACTATGGGGCCCGTTTTCCACCGAAATGCATGCCAGGGCCCACGTCCTCCAAATCTAACAAACTATATATAAATTCATGCCAGAACGACGCCACGAGTCTACTGGTGGTGTCAAAAATTGAATCCGGAGTCCCAGGTTCAAAATAGAATTTAACAAGTTGGAAATTTTGAATTCGGACGGCCAACTTTGGCGTCAAATTCAACCAATCAAACGTGCTCAAATGAAATGAAACTTAAGGGACAGGAAGAGGGTTATACCAGCTACGCATAGAAACTAGTGGCACACCAGACGGAGCTGCGATGGAGGAGATACGAACCGACGAAGTTGGCTCCACAAAACTGTCCAAAAATAACACAATTTAAAGCGTCAACTTGGTGGCGCGGCGGTGGCGGTCGTGGCCTGTCGGGCAAGGGTGGAGGAGGTGGTGGTTAATGGTGATGGTGATGAAGTGGTGATGGTGATGAAGTAGTGATGGTGATATAGATGATGGTGATGAAGAAGAGGAAGAATGGAGAAGGAGGCTGGGGAGGTTGTTCGGCCATGGGAGGATGGTAAGTCGGCCATGGAAAGCTGGTGAGCTCGGCCAAAATGGAGGGGGGCTGTTGTGTAATAAAATGAGGGAGGGAGAGAGAGATAGTGGTATTATTAAGTTGGCTGTGGTGTTTTGAAAAGTGGAGAGAGTTGTGGGAATTTTAGGGCCGGCCACTTAGGAGAGGGGGTGGGAGTGTGTGTGAGTGAGTGCTAGAAATGGGTGGTTGGGATTAAATATGAGTAGAATGAAGACTAGGATTAAATATTGTAAAAATTAGGTCATTCTCTAATTATTTAATCAAATGGTTGTACAAAGGATATTTTGAGTTGGTAGACTAGGTGTTTAATATTTTGTATGGAAAAATAGTGTGTGGATATTCACGAGGGGTCAACATGAAGCTTGGGTTGAGTTCGGTTGAGCCGGGTCGGGTTAAAACAGACTCGGTACAATTAATAAACGGATTAATTTTTAGGTACTCATGATCATGGATAAATAAGTAGCATGTGGGGGCTCAAATAAATGGGACACAAGTATCATGTATGTAGTAGGCTTCGTGTGGGCCACGTCCATATTTTGGGTCGACTAGGTTGGATCGATGTCGGGTCCCGAAATTAAATTGAAAGTCAGGTCACATTTTACGGTAGATAATTAATTGGCCTAAATTGACCCAAAAGTTGTGCGAACCAAATGAAGCTCAAGATGGTGTGTCTGAGTGGGACACGAAGGTCGTGGGTGTAGGGTGTCTCGAGTAGGTCATACATGAGAAGTTGGTTTCAAAAAAATGACTAGTCTTGTGCTCCTAAATTAAAAGTCACGGTAACGTGCATATGATGATCAAAGATAAAAGTAGGAAAATCAATTAATAATTATTTAATTATCAAATGGCCTAAATTGACCCAAAGTTGTGTGAAGCAAAAAGAGTACAAGGAAATAAGTTTGGGTGGGACATGATATATCAATATGAAGGTAATCTTGTCTACTACACACTGATGAAGAAAGTTTCCAAAGATTGGCATCCCCGACTCTCCAAAAGTCAAAGTCACGGTAAAGAGCATTTAATCAAATAATAATCAAATAATAATATCTATTGCAAATAATTGATTTATAAAATTGAAAAAAATAAGCCCTAAATTTAGGGGGCTTACATCCTACCCACCTTATAAAAATTTTGTCCTCGAAATTAAAAATTATTTAATAGGTCAAGCTAAAACATGCAACTGTTATGGCTACAGTAATCAATTTGCTACCCTTGTGATCACCTATATTGTTTCTCTCTATAATCATTTTGGTTCAGGTTTAACAAAGGTCCTTCTATCATAAACTACGCCATCGAACCTAAGCACAAGATTCTAGTCCTAATCCATAGTCACAACAATATAATATTCTTTACTCCATCTAAGATACCTTAAAATCAATCTATACTATCAAACTAATCATTCTTAATGGTTTCTAAGTCCACTATAGTCAGTCACTCATATCTGTCCTATAAGCTTAACCAAATAAATTCCTAAAAAAATATACTCATCACAATCACACATTAACATATTATAGTTACACTACATAATCTGTTAACAAGGTTTGGCTATTTCAGTCATCAATTAGATAGAAGGTAACGAGGGCCTAAGACTGGGTCGAGCAATCCATATCAGTATTCAGACAAGTTAAGGGTCAAGCAAGACAGGAAAGCTTGTCGAAATATTTTCAAGAATAGTACGAGGCCAAACGAGATGCATAGGACGTAGTCGAAGTAAAACTCAAGAGCCATAAACCTCCGTAATTATGTCACATGAAGTTACTATCGCGCGAGTGTGCATCTGGATGCGATTAACTTCCTTATTCCATAATACGACGGATGGCTGCAATGCACAGCTGTCACGCCAGGTAATATAGGTTCCTGAACATAACTTGGCCAAATTCGTGAAATATTTCCAAACAATTTTTGCAAAATAAATGAGAAGATGTTAGTCAAAATGCTTAGGGAGTGGTCCAAGTAGTATTCGAGAAACATATTTAACCATGATACCATAATCTGAAGTCATACCTTGCCAGTATTTCTCTGAATGTAAACTCCCGATTCCGTAATATAAGGATAAATATAATTTTTGAACCTTTCCTGAATCAACCCATGAGGCACTTTCAACAATTATCGGGAAGGACAAGAAGAATTACCCAAGAGGTTAGCGAAGAAGAGTTTAGTCAATTCACAGGAAAGATGGAACACAAAACAATCATGTTGAGAAAATTCTAATTGTGGCTGTAGATAGACATAGTTAATCAAGACGGGGGAGAATGATGATAAAAATTTGTTCTTGCTCTTCTGGTCATAAAGAAGTGATCCGATTTAAGATATAATCTGATAACCATACACGTCTTCCTGAAATTATGTTGCCAGAATTTTTGCACGTTAATAAGCATAGCTGCAATAAACGATAGAGTCCATAACTAAGGTATACACCCTAAAATTATGTCATCTAGAATTCTTACCACACCAACCGGTATGGCTGCAATAAAATCCAAATTCTATAACTAGGATAAGCCACTACAAGAAAATACACTTTTTGTGACAAAAGTTTTCCAACAAAAAATATTTGTTGCAAATAAGTAATTATTTGCAACAAAAATTATAAATTCGTTGCAAATTTAGGTTGCCCAAATTTAAAGCAATAAAAATTTAATCATTCTGAAAGTTTTGTTGCAAAACTGTTGGCGGGTTCCATTCCCATGCTTGCAAATCGCGTGGTAAAAGTTTTTGCAACAAAAAATAGTTTTTATAACCAAATTTAGGTATTCCAAAATATCCTAGATCATTAAAGACAAAATTTATTTGTTGCACATCAAATATTTCTAGTGAACCTTAAATGATTTGAATACTATGCGTGGGTATTCTTCAGTAGCATCAAAATCTTTGAGTGTTTGATACCAATTCCTATTGTTAGGCAAATTGCATTCATTCACACAAGGGATGTTCAAGTTTCAGCCTTGGAGAACTGATGTATATTCGATATCTTCTCTAATTTTGAAATATGGAGGATGGCAGCAAAGTAAGCATCAGAACTGATGTATATTCGATATCTTCTTCTTGGATTCTCTATCACTTGTTCCTCCCAGTTCAAGTCTATTCGTGAGTGGCTTGCCAATGATGTAGGAGAAAATTACCAGTACACGAAGAAGAAGACTAGGAATTAAGAAATTGTAGCTACGGTTTGCTTTATGGAAGTAAATTTGGAAAGGAAATACATGGAAAAGTAATATTGTAGGAAGCTTGGAAACAAGAAATACAACTTCAGTTTTCTGATACCTCTCTATTCCTTGGATCCTCTTATATATATATCTGAGGATTTACATTCAATAGCCATCTAATTCTATATAAGTGTAACCAACTATTTGATGACTGGACTAATTGGATAGTGATGGGCTGAGTTGGATTATGTCCAGCTTGATAATCGATGACTCGGCTAACTGACTCTGGCCCAGTTGCTTGACACCAACTGCTGTGTGATACCCAAACAAATAAGGACTGGATTGCAAGTTTAAAGTAGATTTATGCTAATTACTAGATGAGACTGATATTCAGCTACTAGAAGAATGATACTCCTTTGCTATTACCCACAGTTGCTACTCTGTCCATACCACAATTGTCTAGAAACCCATCAGAGAGTTTGGATATACAAATGAGAAGGTTCCATAAACCCATGTTATATGTCACTCTTGGTTTTTTCCTCCCTCCTGTGAAGCATGCTCACTTAAAACCAGTACCATGTCCATGTCATATTGTGTCAGACACATAGGATAGGCAAAGATCAATTTTGCCTTTTGGTTTCAACATGTTGTCTAGTTTGTATCATCTAGATCAAGAAGGTTCTTTACCTGCCCAATGGCATACCAGTTTCTTTCTCGACTTCATATTTATGTTCTGGGCTAATTTGGCAATCTGTGACCCAGTGCCTATCAGAGATACAACAGAATCTTGATCTCCACTGCCAAAATCAGACAAGAAACATAACCAAGTATCAGAAACATCATGGCAACAAAACATATTGGTGTCAGAAAGTTTCCAAGTAATTAGAGTCTACACAGACCAACAAGTTGGTTTAACATGAACCTAAAAATCCACACTGGCTGTCTCTTCTTAACTAGGTGCACCAAGATCAGAATTATATCTGCAAGCTGATCGTTGGCACTGTAGTCGACAATACTGCACCAAAAGGAAAATTATTGATGTAGTGTTCTAGATGGGTGTAGGCACGAAGATGGAAGGTGAAGTATTTTAGGATTTTGACAGATTGATTTAATTATGTCTTCCAAAGTTTAAAAAGAAGCATACAATCTGTGTTTCATGCAATTATCCTATTAGATGAAAAAATTAAGGGGTTTGCATAGATTCAACAAAAGGATTGCGAATTTTTTATCACAATCTCAGCAACTTGCCCACATTTTTTTTTGATGAGTTCCTTCATTACTTGCTTTAAGTGCAGCATGATTTTACAAACACTGGATTAATTTTAACTTGTTTCTATTTTTAATGTTTTATCATTTAATTTATTGCAGGTTGGCTTGCCTGTTCGAGTAAAGACTTTCACAGCAATAAAGCTTACAAGATACCTTAGGTGGTTGGGACATGAAACCAAATATTTCAATGTTGCTATAGAGGCTACTAAACTTTTGGAATCACAATGGAAGCTGAGCAGTCAATTTTTTGTTAGACATAAAATTTCAATGTTGCTATAGGTCTTAGAATGTGTACCTTTATGCAATGTATCAGCTATTGTATTCTCAATGTGACTGTATCTTAACTGATGAAATAAATTATTCCAAATAATAATGTGTTTTATTGATTGTTTCATCAACATTTATATACTCTAATATTATATTTAATATTAATTGTTAGTGATGAAAATGTAATTTGGAGCACTATATTATTTTGTTGCAACAAAAATTATCTACTTTTTGCAACAATTTTTTTTATTGAAAATATTCATTTTTCTTGAATTTTATCAAACTTTTGCCACAATGAGAAAAGTATTTGTGATTAAAAATTTGTTGCCAATAAAAGTATGCAGGAACAAAAATATTTGTTGCAAACAAAAATATAAGCAACAAAACCATTTTGTTGCAATAAAATACTATAGACAACAAACTATTTGTTGCAAATAAAATTATTTATAACAAAATTATTTGTTTCAAAAGAACATTATTTACAACGAGAACTATTTTGTTGCTAAGTTTGCAACGAACCAAAAAAACGTTGCAAAAGACCTTTTGGTACGCACTTATGGCGACGAATTGGATGACGAAAATATTTCGTTGCAAATACCCTTTTGTAACAAATTAATAATTTTTTGCAACAATTTTTTTTGCTGCAAAAAGTGTATTTTCTTGTAGTGAGCATATCTAAAATCAAGCTCTATGTCCTTGTCATGCTAGCTAGTATGGCGACGATAAATTCTAAACTCCATAATTAAAGCAGATATTTACCTTATCAGGATATACCTTAATTCAATCCACAAAATTTATCTCGATGCAAGATCAAAGTCAACAACGAACATCAGAAATCAAAATCAATCAACAAATCAAGGAAGTGTAAATGGAGGCAAGCGGGAGCAGATTTCGAGTTAGGGTTTAGAAAAAGATTCACAAGGGTTATCCCAAAGATATTATCTAGGTCGAAATTCAAAATTCCTTAAATATAGTCTAGAGTAAATCCCAACAAAATGGTTATAGGTTCAACTTCTACTTCCTAGTTCTCTCAGGGGTCCATAGACTCATTCTAGAATAAGGTTTGATAACAGACAGATATTCAAGATCAGGACAAGCGAAAGCAAGTGGGAACAGACTCAAGAGTTTTCGAAATAAGATTCTCAGGTGTTATCCCCAGAATCTATCAAGAGTTCCTAACTGTGATTGAGCAACTCCTATTATAACCTAGAACTTATATCCTAATAGCACGCTCGTAGCAGCGCTCTAAGTCAAGCACCACTACGAAATTGTACTAGTTACGACTCTGACCTGCATAGGCCACTACAAAAACGTGTCACGACCTGCACCCTGATTAGGGACACGAGTACGTGGTTACGTCCAGCCAACGCTGCAGTATCGACGGTAGAATGCTGTATAGGTCGTCTATAAATACTATAACTAGATAAAATATAAGGGTACCTATAATCTCCGTACGGAGGTATAATATGGCATAACTCAATCATAAGACAAACTATGATAGATAGCATGGAATAGAAATATGATAGAAAGGAAAAGTGGAAAGGAGTTCAAGATCCAACACAAGCTCAGAGATATAAACACATCATAGAAACTCAAAATATAATATAAAACACTAGCTGGATCGCAGTCCAGGCAAACCTATCTAACAGTCTAAACAGGGGCTATATCATCTACGGGCTCCAGGGGTAATGTCTCATCAAACTCTATCCTGGCCATACCCGTAAAAGGTAGAGCAATCAGCTAACATGTACTCTGTAAACATCAACGATTATCCTGTCAGGAAAATAGGCAAGTACAAATACTAACAGCTGTTCTATATGAATTGACAAATTCAATAAGAGACAGTATAATGAAATACAAGACAAAATCAACAGGAAACAATTGATAAGATGACTTGCGAGCTATTCCGGAAGCCAAGTTACAACCTGTAAACTAAACAAAGACCGGGGTTGTAACCCTTCTCCTGAACAGAACTTATCCTCCAATCAAGGTTTAGCATAAGATCATATAGAACATGTGAGTACTGAATATCATAACATGGTGAGAAAAGTACTGAATGTAGAACTGAGTAGGATATAAGATGTAATAAAATAAATATAAAATGTGCCATAAATTATTAGTGCGTTATGTAATCGGCTTGGGAATCAGGATCAGGCTTTCCATCTGACCGGCTATGAACAAGTGTATAACGGAGCAGGATCAGGCTGGCCACCATGGAAAGCTATGAACAAGTAGGGTTAGGCTTTACCCGTCGTGAGGCGAGGGTATAGCTATGAACAAGTAAGAAGTACAAGTGTGGATAACAAGTAGGGATTTTGAATACACAACCACTAATAACTTTCCATCCCTGAATAGTATAATGGATCCGGACATGACACGTCATGATACGGGACTCAAGAGCAGGAGGCCAGCCCACTCCCAAGTCCATGTCTTTACAAGTACAGGTAACAAGTCGAGTAATGTACCAATATACCAAGTAATCCAGGAACAATATCTCATGACAGGATCTGACGTATACTAGTCCGTGAACCATCGTGTCAGAAAATCAAGTAAGATACTACAACTGAATCGGATATAGCAGATATCAAGACAATAAAAACTACCAGTGAATGTACTCGCCTGCGGTACTGAGCTGTCAAATGGGGTTGATGCTCAGAGTGATACCACAGACCTAAAGATAAGATATATTTATATAAGCTAATTAGGGTTCAACAGTGTTAGGCAGGATTATATAGTATAAGCTATGTAATCTAGGTCAATCTTAGTCCAACTATCAAACTAGGTCACACTGAGTCACACTAGGTCAAAATAGGTCACATGAAGTCAAACCAAGTCAAAGTAGGTCAAACTGGGTCAAAGGTTGACTTACAGTTGACTTTTGGTCAACTGGTCAACTCTATGTCAAACTAGGCTAATGTTGACTAATAGTTGACTTTTGGTCAACTGGTCAACTCTGGGTTAAACTAGGCTAATGTTGACTAACAGTTGACTTTTGGTCAAGCAGTCAAACTTGGTCAACCGAGGTCAAAACTAGCCTAAGCATACTATTCCTAATATTACCTACCAAGATACCATATATCTTGGTCAAACAGGATCAACTCTAATCTAAGAATTAAAATATCAAGTTGCACCTCGTTATTCGTACATCAAAACCAACGACACGCAAATCGAGATAAGATAATCAACGGTAAGGTTAATAACCTTATCACAGTGATCCACATGATCATCTTATCAATTTCAGCGATGTGAGATTACTGAAATCGACTGATCTCAGTTTCGTTGTACTAATTCCGAAATACGAACTTAATAAGAATAAATTATAATAAAGGGTGATACATAGAAAAATATCTACAAACATTATCGGATGATGAAACAAACATCACCAACGTGTCCAGAATGGTCAAATTAGCTAGGATAGCCTATCCATAAGTCCAATTTGGACACAGGAGCAAAAAGGTAATTTTGGGTCAAAACGGTGTCCGTGTGGGACCCGCTTTGCACCGAAAAACGTGCAAGGATACTAGTCCACTAAACCTAACAAATTATATGTCCACGAATCCAGAATAACGATACAAACCCAATAGTATATCCAGAATTGGATTCCGTCGACCCGATCCCAAATTGGTCCGTTAACCAGGATATTAAAATTCTGATTTGTACAAAAAAGCGTGTCGGAGCCAATGTCCTCAAAACTCAGCAAATTATATGTCAATGAGTCTAGAATGACGATACTAACTCAACGGTATGTCTAGAATTGGATTTCGATGAGTCGATCTCAAAACGACCCGTTGACCCGGATATTGGTATTCGACTTGTACGGAAATGCGTGCCAGAACCAATGTCCACTAAAACCTAGCAAATTATATGTCAATGAGTCCAGAATGACGATACGAACTCAATGGTATGTCCAAAATTGGATTCCGATGAGTCGATCTCAAAATAACCCGTTGACCTGAATATTGGTATTCGACTTGCACGAAAATGTGTGCCAAAACCAATGTCCACTAAAACCTAGCAAATTATATGTCAACGAGTCCAGAATGATGATACGAACTCAACGGTATATCCAGAATTGGATTACAATGAGCCGGCGTCAAAAAGTCTCGTTGCCCCGGACTGTGGGGCCCGTTTCGCATCAAAATGCGTGCCAAGGCCCACGTCCTCCAAATTTAACTAACTTTATATGAATTCATGCCAGAACGACGTCACGAGTCTATTGGTGGTGTCAGAAATTGAATTCGGAGTCCCGGGTTCAAAATTGGAATTTAACAAGTTGGAAATTTTGAATTCGGACGGCCAACTTTGGCGTCAAATTTAACCAATCAAACGTGCTCACAATGATACGAAACTTAAGGGACAGGAAAAGGGTGATACCAGCTGCGCGTAGGAACCAGTAGCACGCCAGACGGAGCTGCGATTGAGGAGATACGAACTGACGAAGTTGGCTCCACAAAACTGTCCAAAAATAACACAATTTAAAGCGCCAACTTGGTGGCCGGTTTTGATGTATCAAACGACAAAATTAACGGACGAAACTTGATAGTGGTGAAGGGGTATATACCGAGATTGAGACGGAAGAAAGAGTTGGCCAATCCAACGGTCGAATTTTCTGAAAAATGCACGCGAAGTCCCTGCGACGAGGCGCACATTCTGAATTCCGTCCGCGCGCGCGTCGACGAAATTCCATACAAAATGCACGAATCGGGCGTTTCACGCATCGGGGAGGCAGGGACGTACCACAGAGGTGTCGCTGTAGGGTGCGCCCAGCCCGCGCGCGGCCGTGGGTGGCCGACGGCTACGGCGGTGGCTGGTCGCGGCTGCTGCCACGCGCACTGCATCTGCTACTGCGCACGCTGCTGCTGATGCTGCTGCTGCACTGCTGGCCACTATCGGTGGCGTGGCGGCGGGGATGCGACGGCGCGACGGTGGTGGCCGTGGCCGGTCGGGCAGGGTGGAGGAGGTGGTAGTTAATGGTGATGGTGATGAAGTGGTGATGGTGATGAAGTGGTGATGTTGATGTAGATGATGGTAACGAAGAAGAGGAGGAATGGAGAAGGAGGCTTAGGAGGTTGTTCGGCCATGGGTAGCTGGTGAGCTCAGCCAAAATGGAGGGGGGGCTGTTGTGTAATAAAATGAGAGAGGGAGAGAGAGAGGGTGGTATTATTGAGTTGGCTGTGGTGTTTTGAAAAGTGGAGAGAGTTGTGGGAATTTTAGGGCCGGCCACTTAGGAGAGGTGGTGGGAGTGTGTGTGAGTGAGTGCTAGGACTGGGTGGTTGGGATTAAATATGAGTAGAATGAAGGCAAGGATTAAATGTAGTAAAAATTAGGTCATTCTCTAATTATTCAATCAAATGGTTGTACAAAGGATATTTTGAGTAGGTAAACTAGGTGCTTAATATTTTGTAGGGAAAAATAGTGTGTGGATATTCACGAGGGGTCAACATGAAGCTTGGGTTGTGTTCGGTTGAGCCGGGTCAGGTTAAAACAGACTCGGTACAATAAATGGATTAATTTTTAGGTACTCATGATCATGGGTAAATAAATAGCATATAGGGGCTCAAATAAATGGGACACAAGTATCATGTAGGTAGTAGGCTTCGTGTGGTCCATGTCCATATTTTGGGTCAACTTGGTTGGATCGAATGGTCAAATGGTCTAAATTGACCCGAAGTTGTGTGAAGCAAAAAGAGTACAAGGAAACAAGTTTGGGTGGGACATGATATATCAATATGAAGGTAATCTTGTCTACTACACAATGATGAAGAGAGTTTCCAGAGATTGGCATCCTTGATGCTCCAGAAGTCAAAGTCACGGTAAAGAGCATTTAATCAAATAATAATATTTATTGCAAATAATCGATTTATAAAATTGAAAAAAATAAGCCCTAAATTCAGGGGGCTTACAGTCCCTAATCCCCATGGCTTCCATCTCTGTATCCACCCGATCTCCAGCACCTCTCTGTCGAGCCTCTTGACCTCGACTCAAAGCCTGACCCGTCGCCTAGGTCCAACCGACACCACCCGCATCAACTCCCTCCTCGACCACCACATCACAACTAACCGCCGCCATCTCCTCTATAACCTGCCCAGCCTCTCCCCGATTTCCCGATCGGTGATGACCGCTAGCATTGCCACTAGAACTACCGTCGTCTCCACACTTGAAATCAATGCCTTGTCGAGCTGGGTGTACCGATACCGATACTGTAATCGTGCCGCTATAATAGATCTCCAGATCTTGCCATGCTAGCAGTCGTTGCACTAGATCCAGGCCTTCCTACCATCGTCTTCCTTCATAGTGCCTCACCAGAATGCCGCATCTTCTGTCTCACGCGGCCAAGCCTTGCCACCATTCTCCCAGCTTGGATCTACTGCCACCTGTCTAGTCCTGTGGCCACGCACCAGTTCTGTGATCTCCGTGTGCCGTTGGGATTGACCTCCCTCTACTTTCGTACCGGTGGTCTGCTGAATCATGGCCAGCTCATCGGAACCCTATTTCTTCGATTATTTTGGACATTGTCAAATCATCGTACCACCACCAGGCAACTATACCTTGCCATGATTTTTAATTTTGCAAATTTATTTCGGCATGTTGTATTGTGTTATTTATTAAGTACTTATTTAAAACTATAAAAGCCTCACGTTCGAGTACATTCGGGTGCAAATTGTTGTTTTAGTCATGTTTTCGTTACTTTTGTTTTTGCTATGCATATTGACTTAGAGTTAAAAGACTGTCCTATGTTTGTGAAGCATTCATTGGCCTTGACACATGTGTGCCACAAGTTCCAAATCGCATATAGATTTTGAACTTGTGTATCGACTGATCATCGGTGCGTACATGCCGTGCGATAGGTTATAACTGCTATTAGATATGCATGTTAGAAAACCTAGCAGTTATTGCGGATAAACTGTGTTGTGGAGACGACACATGTTTATGCGTTGTAGAGATGATGCATGTTTAGTATCATGGGGAGGAAGGAGACAGTTATTTGGTGTAGGGTCTACTATTTACTTTTATACACTTATCGGCTGATAGTGACTCATATGAGTGCTACTTAATGCCATCTTTATTTACTTTTCCTCTGAATGCCATTAGTGCCTCAGTCGAGCGCTAGTGTATCGTACATTTACTATTTGTTCTGTAAGACCTCTAAATTTTATAATTTATTTTTGGTATTTTTTTAGAATTAATTAATATTAATATCTCATTTTAAAATTGAGTATGAAGACCTTTATCGTAGTTTTGACTTTAGGAGCACAACAAATTTTATTTCTTTCAAACAAATTTTAGACATGCATACTTTCATTCTTGACTATCATGTCCCACTCAAACGTATCTTCTTGTGCATTATTTTTTATCGCATAATATCTGGGCCAAAAACTTAATTCCTAGCACCTACCATGCAACTGTTGTCCATTCCAACTGAAATTAGAGACCCAACTTTGATCCAAATTTTTTGACCCAATATACGATCATGATCTACTCCGAGCCTACAACACACATGACACTTGTGTCCCACTTAATTGAAACCTTATGTGCTACCTACACAAAATTGATCACCATGATGCATTTTTTAGTCATGTGACTCATCCTATTTAAACCAATTGAACCTAACTCTAACTCAACCCAACTAGCACCTAACCTAAGTGAACTAGGCTAGGTTGGACCACCCTAAATAGGTTAATTTAAGTTCGATTGGAAGCCATGAGTGAGGGAATCAATAGGGTAAAATTTGAATAGGTGGGGGTTGTAAACTTACATCTCCTCCATTCAAACCACCTGAACAATATTTCTTACTAACCCTCTTCCCAACATTTTCTCTTCACAAACCATTCCCTAAAAGTAACTATATCTCCCTCCACATCTTCATCTATCCAACCCTACCCAGGCTGGATCCAAATTCATCTAGTCTCCACCAAACCAGCCATATCTCCCTCCACACTAAGTATCTTTCTCTAAAAATCACTAAATTTCTTCCTCTTCATGTTCTCACCATTTTCTCTTCACAAACCTTCCATCAAAACTCACTCTAACTTCCTTAAAACAGCCCCTCCATTAGAAAAGTCCAGGCTGAATCTGAATTTACTCTTCCCCTTCTCAGACCACTCCACCACCTCCACAGCCCCAAACCATCACCACATCACCCAAATCTCCTTCTCCTACCTCTTTCCAACAAGTTTCCTTTATACCAGCCAGTGGATCGACTTAGTTTGGTTGTGGTGAGCGTCGCACGACGAAGTGTCCAATCTGAACCAATTCTGGAATACAGCTATTTGCACCACTTTGTGAGGCCCTATGATAGTGAAAAACCACTTGGTAACGACCCTAACACCTTCCTCTAACACCCCATATGCCTACTTTTCATCTCGTAGTATCTTGTATATATATATATATATATATTTATATATATATATATATATATATATATATATATATATATATATATATATATATATATATATATACACACACTCTTGCATCTTTAAAATTTTCATTGTCGTAACCTATTAAACTTCAAAATAAAGATTGTGAAAGACTTGTGCCCGACTTATGGTATTATAACTCGACATCGAGAACCACAATTCCTATGATTATTATCTCTGGATATTATTTGTATTTGGTTTAATTTCAGAATATTAAATTAAATAAATTTGCTTGATAAAGGATAAAAACTATGACCAATATATGGGTATGTCGCACCTATGCGTCATATAGTTCTTAATATGCATAACAATACCCCTATGTTGTAAATAATGTGAAATTATATTTTATATTATAGTTTTTAGTATATATATATATATATATATATATATATATATATATATATATATAATATAATATTATGATTTATGAGGATTTTTGGAATGATTAATTGGTTTTAAATGCAGGCTAGTTGAACTTTGAAATCTAGTTTGTGTTGAAACCCAAACTTTCTTACTATTTTTCTATTATGTAAACCATATACTCCTTGATAGGAACCCATGATTACCATTAATTTTCTCATTTATTTCAGAATTTAAACCATTAATTTTTATATTATTAATTGGTTCCAATCAACCCGATAAGTTGACAAAATTGTGTTACTAGTTAAATGTATTAATTAGATACTTTGTTTTCTTGAAATGATACAAGTAAATAATGTTCAGAATTATTTTTAATAAATATTTCAGAATTAATATATTGTATTTGAAGTTTATAAAAATATTATTTTATTAAAGTAGCATGATTCTATATATAGTATTTATAGTCATATTTGATTGTAAACTAGTTTAGTTAGATTATGACCTAGTTAAAATTATATATGGTACTTTTATAAGTTGTGTGTGATGTGCCATTGAGCCATAGTTATTTTATAGTTTTATTATGTTTTAAGAGCTCGTGTCTACCCAATCGTGACTACTACAGACGGTTCGTTGTCAGCTCATCCCGAGATTCCAGGCAAGATACCTTGACACCTTATTTTACTGAGCAAATTTAAGAGTCCATTTTTGTTCACTCACCAAAACTATGGTGTTTGTTCACCCTCCAATAAAGGAATGACACGTGTCAAATTTTTTTAGTCAAAACCATTTTGAATGTTTGCAAAATCGATTCCAAAGTGGTTTATGTTGAATGGATTTGACATGTGTCAATTTTTTGTTTGAAGGTAAACAAACACCTTAGTTTTGGTAGGTGAACAAAAATGGACTCCAAATTTAATGGTTTTATTATATGATTCTGTTCTGGATAATATAGTGTAATTGTGAGCGTCTGAGTATAACTTGAGTGCAGTCGACGAATGCGTTGATGAGTAGATAATGCATTAACCTAAACTTAGTGACATACCAAAGATTTGGGAGGTATTCTGATATTTCTCCAGGTCCCTGACACGTCTTAGTCACGACATATTCATGTTTGATACGTATTATCATATCCGACTGGCTATCGATGCATTCGACACATATGTCGGTACCGTAGTTACGTGATGTCCATGTTATGTATAGGACCTATTCATATGCATTGGGTGGGAAGGACAACTAGTAGGCGTATGGGACACACAACATTGGTAATTGTAGTCTCTATGGATCTACAAAGACTGATGATATCCCTCTAGCAGATGCAACTTTCGACGGGGAGATAGGCTTGTTTATAGATATATTCAGACCACCAGCATTCTTCGGAGCGTTATAGTAGTTTATTTAGTAGATACCGCATTTTATGGGACGTTATGGCTGTTATCTATGCATATGTCTATCCATATGTACAAGGGTTGTCCTCAACTTGAATTCACATAGATGGTTAGATTGCCCTATTTATTTGCACAACATTACATTCGACTTGTACCATTTGTATCTTGTTATGTCCCACTGAGGACCTAGTTTCCTGCCAGATTTGCAGAGTTGGTTGATATGGTGACTTGCTGGAGCTGATGATGGGTATCCTCGGGTATTCAGGTATTTGTTGCTAGACATTTACCATTCATCCATTATCTTCATGTTGTGTATTACATGTTGTAGTCTACTTTTGCAAGCTCACTCCTTCTCAAGCTTGATCGAACCAAGTGAATTAATGGCGGCCGACTCTAATGCACTTGTTCATTCTTGATTTTCATTCATTAATATGGATTGAGACATAGTAAAGATAGAGTATATTTAGTACAAATTTACAGCGTAGTACATCTGGAATAAGTCTATTAAATTGGAAACTTATCCTAGATCGTATTAGCATGCTTTATCTTGTCCTAAGTTTCTATTTTTGGAACTAGGCATGACAAGTTCGGAGAGCCCCTACGTGGAATGTTGTCTTCAAAAGTGCATTTCACATAGACGATTAGGAAGCCCAGTTGTGATGTATTTGCATATTTAGTTATTATTGACATGTTATATGTATTTTGTTACGTCCCTCTAAGGATGTGGTGATCTCTCCAGGTGTAGATGATTAAGACTTTCTGCAGAAGTACGGACCAAGACCGAATTCTTCTTTGTCTATTGAAAAGGTCTCACTTTCTGATGACCTTTGATTCTTCCAGCTAATGAACTACTTAGTTACTTTGTTTATTTGTTTATTTATGTAATTAACACTTGGTAGTGGATTTGTCTCCACCCAGCTATTATTTTCTTTAACATTCATACATTGATTCAGTTGATTTATTCGATTGTGCTTATCTATGTATACATGGTATCCATACATTGGAGTAGCCTACGTTTATATACGGTTGACATGTTACGTATTTTGATCTTATATTTATTGGGACTTGGGCGTTACACCTATTGATACGTATTAGGCATGGTACACGAATTTCTATTGCATGACATGCTAGGTGACTCATATTTTTATTAGTGTATATAATTGGACTAGACTTGTTACTTGTTAGTATTTATATTGAGCTTGTCGTGGATGTGACTCGATATTATCATTGGGTCGAAAGGACAGTCACTAGACATATGTTCTGTTGGTGTTTTTGCCTTTAGACTAGGAAAGATAGTCCCACATCGGCTACACAAAATGATAAGTATCTCAATATAATGCATTGCTTGTGTTGAGGTGTGCACATGAGGTGTAATGGGGCACAAGTGTGTGCCATGTGGGAGTATTTTCCTAGAAGAAAAAAAGATTAATTCTAACAATGATGTAACTTGATTTTTGTTGATCGGACTCGGACTCCAGGATGCCTCGTACATGCACGGTCGTGTGTTCGGGGGGTAGACGTGGGCTAGCACTCGACTATGTTGATTGTGGGATAATGTAAAACATCAAACTCTATTTTAGAGTATTGGTATTTTAGTCCCACATCGGATAGGAGAGATGGTGAAGTCTCACTCCACTCTATAAATAGAGCCCCCTGACCTCCTTTCTAAGATGCACCAAGAAGAGAGTTAAAGGAGTCCGTAAAGTCTAAGAAGCCTGTTCAAGTCTCAAAGATTGACTGACGAGCATTCCAGAAGTTTTCTAGAACTTGCTGGTTCCTAGAAGCGGATCGTATATAGACGAATCTTGCTTTGAGCAACGGTGATCTAATCACCCCAGCAAAGCTGTCTTTCTCTTTCTTCTTTCTTTCTCTTCTTTTTTGATCTAATTAGAAACCTCTTGTGGGCTTTTATCGCTGCTGCTGCTAGCAACTCGATTTGTACCTTCCTAAAAGAAGCTCTACATTCGTTTGTTGTTGTAACAAAATCTTTTTAGATTTTTGTTACCCAGAATCCTCCAAGGATCTCTCTAGTGCACCTTCTTTGAAGTGTTGCTACGAAACGTTGATGCTATTTTAATAAATATTTTGATTCTCTGTTTTCCATCAAAAATTAAGCCTTAAGAATAACAATCTCAAAGCAAGATTTATATTCGATGGAAAACAACCGTGCAAACCTTCTCGACACAAGTTTTAACAAACTTGAGAAGTTTGACGGGGAGCATTACAACGTCTGGAAGAGAAATGTTAGCCTTAATTTTCAACTCGTGAGCGTTGACTATGTATTGACAGATCCTGAGCCTTTAAGTCCAGAAGGTGAAAATGCTCGAAGGGTCGCTGAGGCCACTGCTCTGCAATCCAAGTGGAGGAGAGAGAACAACCTTTGCAAGTTGCTTATCTTAAACTCTATAAAAGACTCTCTGGCAGAGTCATACAGCAAGATGGTCCATGCTAAGGACATCTGGGAGTCTGTAGAGAATCTCTACAAGGCAGATGAAAATAGGAACAAGATCCACATGACCGAAAAGGTCTGGAAGATGCGATTTGAGGACGACAAGACGATGTTGCCTCAAGTCAAAGAGTTTCTCAAGTTACATCAGAAACTTGAGGATGATGGCATACCTTTGTCGATGTATTTGTCGTCGGGGGCATTGTCGCCAAGCTCCCACCTAGGTAGAACAATTTCATTGCGGACTTGCACCGCAAGAACATGGCGGTGGATCTTGAACGCCTCTTGTACTGGATTAATGTTGAAGACGAGCTAAGGACTCTCACCAGTTATAGGTGAAGTCAGCTCAATTCAAGCCGAAGACCTAAGGGCGATGGTGCTTGGTTCAACTGTGGCAAGAAGGGTCACTTCAAGAAGGATTACAGGGCCAAGCTCCAACCAAAATAGCAGGTATGGCTAAACTTGGTTATTTTGATTACTTAACTTTGTTGTTATTGTTGTACAGGTTGAGTTATCTAGCGTGGTAGCTGACTAGTGGTCTGACACTAGTGCATCTGACCATGTATGCTTTCGAAGGAGCTGTTCGCCAAGGACGAGCCGTGTTATGACAAAGGTCTTGATGGCGAACATGTACCTAGCAGAATATCTGAAGATCGAGACAGTGGTTATGAACCACCGACAATGACACTGGAATGCGTATTACGCGTACCAGAGATTTCTGAAGATCTGATCGCAGAAAGTCTGTTATCTGATACAAACTTGAAATATGGACATTTGTACTAGCCAGATGGTAATTTCTTGGCAAGAAACATGCTTCAAAAAGATGTTCGATGCTGAAGGGATGTTCGAACTTCTGCTGATGGCGATGAAGTTACTTCATTGAATGGACTGAGAGTTGTTCTATGATAGAAGCAGACTCAAGCTGTCCTACCGGGACCTTATCTTCAGAACGTGGGGGTAAAGAGGTGGAGGGATTTAAGGTCTGTGCAGATAGAAGACTGCCAGGAAGCTGCTCAAACGACTAAACTAAAGTACTGATTATCTGGAGTTAGTACACTCAGATATCTGTGACTTTTATCAATTCTCCACAGAGGCCGGTTCGAAGTATTTCTCGAAGTGCATGTTCGCATGACTTCTCAAGTAGAAGGATGCAGCATTCGAGTAGTTCAGAGGCTTCAGGGCTGAAGCTGAAGCTGAACGTTAAACCGATCTACAACTACTCAGAAGTGATCGAGGTAGAGAGTATAGGTCTCATTAATTCGTATATTTCTGCAAAGAACATAGAATTGTTAATGAGACGACTGCTCCATAGTCCCCTCAATCAAATGGTGTTGCAGAAAGGAAGAACAGAACGTTAACAGAGATGATGAACTCAATATTGTTGACTATAGGTCTTCCAAATTGCTTTTGGGGCGAAGCAGTACTTAATGCTACTCTCATTCTGTATAGAGTACCGTATGCAACTTTCGATGTCACTCCTCATGAACTCTGGTTCAAGGTCAAACCCAACTTGAATGTTATTCGAGTATGGGGATGTCTGGCGTATATGAAGCTTCCAGATTTGAAGATTCAGAAGCTAGGTACAAGGACTACGAAGACAATCTTTCTGGGTTATGCCAATAAAAGTGATGCTCGTAGGTTCCTTGATATTGAATCTAATCATATCATTGAGTCTTGCGATGCAAAATTCTTTGAAGATAAATTTGCAAGGCACAAGAATATTATTTATACGGATATTCCGAAAAACAGTGTGAGTGTACAGGAGGCTGAAGCTCCTTGTAGCGATGTAGCCCAAGAAGTTGTTGTTGCAAGAACAACTATTGAACCAGAACTCATAGATCCCGTGTCTAAGCGAATGAGGAGACAGAAGGACTTTATAGAGGATTTTGTCACCTATCATGTGGAAGCAGATCCGCTTACCTATAATGAGGCTATGAGGACCTGAGATACTGTCCTCTGGAAGGAGGCTATTAATGATGAGTATGACTCGATAACCTCCAACAACACTTGGGTGTTGGTCGATCTGCCTGAAGGAGCAAAACCAATCGGATGTAAATGGATCTTCAAGAAGAAAATGAAATCCGAGGGAATTGTTGATAAGTTCAAGGCTAGGTTGGTAGACAAGGGGTTTTCTCAAAAGCAGGGGATTGATTAATTTGACACTTATGCTCCAGTAGCATGGATGACTACCATGATCAGGATGTTGATTGCTCTAAGTGCAATTCACAAGCTAGTTATTCATCAGATGGATGTTAAAACTGCTTTCCTGAATGGTTAGTTGACAGAAGAGATTTACATGCAACAACCAGAAGGATTCGTCGTCAATGGCCTTGAAGACAAAGTCTGTA
>JANAVB010019758.1:90000-122493 GCA_029216955.1 Iris pallida
GTGTTCCATACATTATGCCCTTTGTAACAAAGGACATCATCTTTCACGAGAAGAGCTTCTGAATGTCCAACAAATCTTTGACGCCTCATGACTAATCCAGCCAACATATGTATACTACAAATTCTAAGCACATGTGGAAAAAGTCCACAGAGACGTAGGTCAGTACATTGTTGTATACTGGTGAGTGAACGACCCACTCACCTAAACCAATACTTCTAAGTCATGTGAGCAACCTTATTAATGTGGTCTTTCTATTACGGACTAGGGTCGATTAACAATTCATGTATATTGAATATGGTGAAGCATGTAAAATAGGTAGTATAGACTAATCATTTACTTTCATGGTACATGGTGGAAGTAGGTAAAGCATGTATTATTGCATTAAACATAATCTTACCCACTGTCGAGGCACCTTTCCTACACAAAAATTAATGATATAATATACTTACCACCTGCATAAGACATTTATTAGCATACATCCTGACAACATGGTCACCGGTGTTGTCACTACCACTTTTTCGAATAGGGATAATTATGTCATTTCATATTTATAACTATATTGAGTATATTTATTTTTAAATATTGTGTTAGTTATTACAGTTAGTGGCTAGCTTAATTGTAGACTTGTGTTAGTGAACCGATTAGCCTAGACACTAAACTAGAGCCCAATAATTAGCATGACATGACTATAGACTAACTTATTGGGCTAGGCCCATTAGGCTCATTAGTCATGACAAATTAATTAGAATAGAGATTAGACTATTGATCGAAATAGGTTCAAACCATTTCATGCAATTAATTAGCCATATGATAACTTTTAGAGGACAACTTGGACAATTTAGATTAGCCCTAATAAGCCCTACATGGTCGGCCATAAGGAGGAGGCTCTCCATTCCATTCACTTCATTCCATAGCCTCATTCTTTCCTAATTTGGTGTTCTTCCCAAGTATAGCCATTCCTCCATCAATCTCTCCCAAATCTCACTCATTCTCTCACCTATTCCTCTCATTCTCTACACTAGAAGGAGCTTCGAGAGTAGGAACAAGGAGAGGAGTCTACTTGCTAGGAGCTACGTGTCTATATCGTGTCCATTTGGCCTTTCATTGAGAATCCATCTCCCAATAGGTATACACATCTTTTTCCTATCTATTTAGACTCTATTTCTGATATTGAACCCTTAGGAATTCACTCATGGACTAGGACTACCCATAGGAAGAGTTTTGAGACACTAATATTGAATCTCGATTTGGAAGTTACAATAGATTTTGTGCCATTTTTGGAGAAATTTCAAGAATGATACACCAAATATTTGTCATTAGGTTCATTAGGCCTATTTAGTGTAGATTTGGTTGTATGTGTCTAGATTCGTGTCCACAATAGATATGTAGTTCGTGTCATGATACAATAAGACACGAGATTAATTTGGGAGTTTTGGACTCCTACACTTGAAGTGCACATGCTCTATTGTACATAACACTTGGCACTAGCATAGAAATTCACTAATTATGTTTATCTACTTATTTTAGGCTTATTTATGTGGTTTTGTAGGATTCAGATAAGGTTTGGTATAGGTATCTTGGCCGTATCACAACTGTATCATAGATTAGTGCGATACGGGTGTGGTGTACACCTAGTGTTTGAATAATTGCTATGTTAGCTTCATGTATATTAATTAGCATTGCCGATATATATTTTGTGTGGTTTAGAGTATATATATATATATATATATATAAACATGTATAGGCTAGCATGGGGGTTCCTGTAACGAGTTGTAGCATTGTTTATGCAAGTAATAAGTATGGTGCACACACCCGACAGGATTAGGGAGGGGAGCCTGCCCTAGGCCAGTGCACCCTTCTGCATTTGGCACCTAGGCTTGAGCAGGCAGCAGTGGAACGCACAGGTGAAAACCTGTGTGGTAGTGCAGTGGTGCATTGATTTGGTGCAATCAGTGAGGAATGGAAATCCTGTCAGGGTTGGGCCTTGTACAGCAGCACTTGTACAAGTTTGAGTGGTTCACCTGTGCACACAAGTGCACAGGAAGGAACAAGGTTTGGCAGGTGATCTGCATACCACACTGGAGTGAGCATTTGCCTGTACAGGCTCTATTTGGACACTGATGGGGGTGGAACTCCTGTGCTTGGTTGCGAGTATATAGGTATGAATATATTATGAGTTAGTGTATCTGATTTCCTATAGGGCTACTAGGTAATTGTACAGAGATTAGGGGATAGGGATTATGTAGTAAGTAGTTACAAGATCAAGGGTACCAACAGAAGGCACCTACTGTACAGAGTCTACAGTTTAGGCAAGAGGACAAGGCAGTACCACTGACTTGGTGGCTAATTCAGTAGTAGCTGTTTGGCTTGCTATTGTAAACAACAACAGTAGTAGGGGGCTATTATGTGCCTGTCTAGTATACCTGGAAGGCTACAACAGCAGTTATAAGACTGCTATTAGCAGTTCCTAAATTTCACAACTTGGCAAGGGTTAGTAACTGGTCTATGAGTAGTTAGCAGCAGGTAGGAGGAAACAGAGTATCGAAAGACTATAAAGGGGAGGGTGAAGCCTTGACAGCAGTTGGGGCATCTTGGAGTGGCCTGGAGCAACAGGTTTGCCCAGGTTTAGGGCAAGGGCAGTACCTGCAGAACCTAGAGTTCACTTGGGTGTGTGAGGTCAAGTGAGTCTACATGTTAAGAGTGTAGGGATACCAATAGGTGTGTAGGTGTTGTTATGTTGGATGTTGGTAACAAAATAGGTAATGTTGAGGTACATATGTAGGTGAGTGTCAATTAGAAATAGGGAAGGTTTAGTCTACAGGTAGCTTCCTAGGATGTGGGTAATAGCAGTAGGTAATAAGCACTAGCATAGGTCGGTAATGGGCATTACCTATATGTCATGTTTACAAGGCTAATTGCCTAAGTAATAGGTATACAGATAAAGTTAGAATAATATGTGAATTGGGTATTGTATAGCAAGAGGGGGTTAACCAGTGTGATACCATGTTGGCTCAAGCCAAGGTATCCCCTTAGTATTAGTTTAGCTAGTGTACTAATATATGTTATATTTGTACATATTATATAGTACCTTCATATATAGTATTCTACATATCATATGATATGGTATAGTATTGATGCCCTAGTTTCCTATTGTAGAGGCTAAAATTAAGCTATGCTACTCACCCAGAAGTCATCTCATCAAGTTGCATCACATCAATAGATTGTGCCATATCAGGTTGCGCCATATCAGGTTACGTCTATATCAAGTTGCGCCACATCAGGTTGCGCCCATCCCAGGTTGCGCCAACCTCAGGCTGCACGAAAGACATGTAGCAGTTTCTTCGAAAGACTATAACAGCATCATCATTACCTAACAACTGACAGCACATATATCAAGAAAAATTTGTTCGAATTCTGCACAAACACGACGCTTGAGAAGATTTAGTCGGCTAGCAGTTTGCACAACGTGTCAGGTTGCACGAGGATGAACCCAGGCTCACGTTGCCACGTTGCGCCCCAGTGCAACCTGATGAAGCTCGCGTAAGGTAATCAAACAATATCCAAAGCAGGGTGACGTGACGCATAAGCCACCAACTTCGTAGAACGTATCCACTACATTGCTCACGACCATCCGCATCCCACTCAAATGATGCCACGTGTCCACAGCATTTGGTGCAACTGTTCGCGCAAGTTGCTGCGTTGCGCCCCCGCGTAACCTGATGAAGCTCGCACAAGGTGATCAGACAATATCTAGAATAGGGTGACGTGTCGCTGCAGGCCTCTAACATTGCAGAACATGCCTACTACACTGCCCACGACCACGCGCATCTCAATCAAACGATGCCACGGCTTCCACAGCAGTTGGTGTAACCGTTCGCGCAAGTGAATAGGCGTACAACCTAAAGCTCGCGCAACCCAGAATAACTGCTAAACAGTTTTTTTTCTAGAACTCAATAAATAGAGTTTCAAATCAGTCTCAATGGGACGAATGATCATAATTTCCTGCTAAAGTGCTGTTGCATCCTCCAGAGGCTCGTGTCTTCGATATCACATCATTAAGGGATAAAGTGATCGTCTTCTAATCAGATTCCTATAGTTGTGCTTCCCCAAAATTCAATTGTACTTTTTGTACTCTTTCTTATTTTGTAGAAATCAAATCCTCTTTTATTTTTTGCAAACAAAATGGCGACTCTGCTGGGGACGACTTTTCCTCTGACAAAAAAATGATAACTCAATATGATACCGCGTCGATCGGCAAGACGCAGAAGTCCCTGGTCGTTCAAGTCGACTAGACAGCTTACGAGGCTATGGTCAATGCTGGGGGTGCCAAGCGCACTACTACCACTGCTAAGAGCAAGACGTGCTCTGTCTGGACTCCTAAGTCCTCGATGGCACAACCTGCTGCCTTTATGTAGCTTGTGTCCATTACTGCCCTGGCGCAACCTAAGGGAAACAGTCTTTTGGCTAACCCCTTTACTTATCCGATTCTGAAATCATAGGAGAGTTCGTCTCGACACACTGCTGCCCAAATCAAAGAAAAGCGCCCTTTGGCCTTTTCTTCCCTGGCGTAACCTGTGCCTGTTCCTGCTGTGTCACAACCTGTGCGCTTTTTTGCCTTGGTGTAACCTAAGAAAAAGAGCCTTTTGGCTACTCCCTGTGCTCCTACAGTTATAAACTCGGAGAAAAATATGTTCAGCACCTCTCCTGGGCAAAACAAAGAAAAGCACCCTTTGGCCTTTTCTTTCCTGGCGCAACTTGTGCATGCTCCTGCTCTTGCGCAACATGCACATATTTTTGCATTGGCACAACGTAAAGGGAAACATTGTTTAGTAGTTTCCTCTTCGTTATCAAGTCAGAAACTTACTGAGAAATCACTAAATCAAGGAAAATGCTATTTGACTTTTCCACATTCTTCTTAAATCATTGAATGGGTGAAAAGTACTGCTGGTTGCGCCTTTGCACCTCTCAGCACAAAAGTGGATTCAGATAGAAATTCTACTATCTTTAACAGATACAACCAAATCTCTGTCAGGAAGAGGGGTTCTATTTAGAATGAACTTTCCATGCAAAAGGGTATTATGCCTACTCCAAAGAGGTCAAGGCAGGATCTAACGACCCTACGTATCTCAAGATCCCGACAAGGCAAACTACTAGTATATCAAATAGATGCACAAGTAGCACTCATATCAGTCTTGCGCACCTATATCAACAGGTACCAATTAGGGTCAACCTCGGGAAAACACAAGATGTATTGAGCGCAACCTGCACCAGTTGTTAACTTGCGTCAAAGGAAGAATTCTGAGGTAAAAAATCTTGAGACTTATGCTAACCAGCTTAGCACGTCCTTGTACACTCAAGGTACAGGACACCTCAAGAACAGGAACCGTGTTCCGAGTATCGTCATGAACTATATTCCTGCAACTTCTTCTCGTCCTGTTAGTGATCTCCGTGAACTCCTGATACAGAAGTGAAAGATTGCAAAGCCATCCTGTCCAGCGGTGGTCCAACATCAAGAACATCATTGCAATCACCACCATGAGGTTGTCATCAAATGCTGCTATCAGTCAGCCAAGCGGTCTGTCTTCGACCGTTTGAACTATGTTCATACTCCTGAACCTATCCTAGTGGAGAAAGATGAACCACTCTATGCTTCTGTTAATATGGCATCTCGAAGCACTGGGGGTGAAAAACGCCCAAGACGTAATACATCCCGCAATCCCAGTCAACAATACTTAGATCAGATTCATGAATCCGGCGAAGGAGTATACCAATATATTAGATCAAGAAGCCGAGACACAATCGGTCAAAGGAATCTTCCTTTCGACCAAGAAATAAACGATCAAAGGAATCTTCCTTCCGACCAAGAAACAATCGGTCAAAGGAACCTTCCTGATTCCAACCAAGATTCTTTCAGTCAACAGGACATCCCTATCACCTATTCTGGGGTGATTCCTTATATAACTTTGATGCTAATAGTGAAAGTTCTGAAAAGACCATATTTTTTACTAGCTCGTCTTCAATAGTTAGAGAAGTGATTTCTTATGTCACCACAGAAGATCAAGATGCTTCCAGTTCTAACAATCAAGACCAGAGAATTGCTGCTTTGGAGGCTAGTTTGAAGAACATGGCTGAGATGATGACAGGCATACATGTTGTGATTATGGCACAACATA
This sequence comes from Iris pallida, assembly GCA_029216955.1. NCBI lineage: Eukaryota > Viridiplantae > Streptophyta > Magnoliopsida > Asparagales > Iridaceae > Iris > Iris pallida. Next base: position 96,174 of record JANAVB010019758.1, read on the forward strand.
CGGTTCCACCAGTTGTGAATCTGGTTCTGACTCAAGAACCTGTAACAACACCAGCTTCCATCAATATTGAATCTGCTATCTTCGGAGGCACTCCTCCTCCAGTACAGAGGACCGCTCGTAGAGTTGTTGTTAGTGCTTCTTCTCCAGCTCAGGGGCCATACCCGAGTCCGTTGCAAGTGTTACTCCTCCTTCTACGCAGCGGACTGCTCCATCTCTTCTAGAAGATCTTTCTCCTCCACCTCCAGTGCCTACTGATATAGGGCAGATGTTTGCTCTATTCCGGAAGATACTAAGGGCATAAAGGGCTCAGTCCGAGGTGCACCAGAGACAGACGAACACGATGCGTCAGGGCATAGAGATCGCCCATCAGCTCGCTCTAGCTGCAATAGAGCAGGGAGCTCCTGGCCCCGCAGTAGGGTTCCCAGCAGAGGCTGGATAGCATCCAGGATTTAAGAAGCTTGGGCCACGATACTTCAGAAGGACTGAGGGCATCATCTACGCTTATGACTGGCTCGATGATATCGAGTAACTTATGAGGGTGTCCCGTGTTGCTGATGATTTAAGGATTGAGGCAGTAGGGCTTCAGCTACTTGATATAGCTCACACCTGGTTCAGGAATGACCTGGCTTTTGTTGGAGAGGGCCATACCTGGGCTGAGTTTAAGGACCTCTTCAAGAAGAAGTTCTTCTCGTCCACTAACAGACTGGACCTAGAAAGATAGTTTTAGAACCTCCAGTATGGAGGTATATCGGTTGAGGAGTATATTGCAGAGTTCGAAAAGCTGAGTCGATATACAGAGTATATGGAACGGGACCCGGAGATAAAAGCGAGTCGAAGATCCTCGTCCCCTTCTTCTATGAGACTTATGCGGAGATCCTTGCAGAGGCATGCAAGGTAGAGTGGTAGTTGAGCAAGAATCCCAAGAGAGATCGCAACTTCTTCTCGGGGGCTACTAGCAGCACAGGGCCTGCTAAGCATCCCCAGCTCTAGTATCATTCTTTCTAATTTCTGTAGTAGCAGTTTTAGGTTCCGACTAGGACACCAGTTTAGAAGGTACCACAGCAGCAGCAGATGTCGGTACAGCATGCCCCTCATTACAACTTCTGCGAGAAGCTCGATCATATTTGGAAGGTTTGCAAAAAGAGGCTGGGGGTGTGCCTCTATTGCGGTGTCATGGAACATCAGATGAGTGACTATCCTACGAACCCTCGTCTTACTAGTACAGCTTAAAGGGTGCCAGCGAGGCCACCTGTGTCACGATCCGCTCCCGAATAATCGAACACGAGTCGGACATGCCCAGCCTACGTTGGAAGACTCAACGTAGTAAGTTGTACTAAACTAGGGAAACTAACAAGTCAATATGAATAAGTACAAATCACAGCATCTATAAACGATCCTAGAAAGTTCACTATAATCCACAAGTCCATATAACGTAAAGGTACCAGAGTCATCAGGAATGAAATATACTATAAACTCTAAAAACAATATCTAGGAGTAAAGCTAAACAGTCTAAACCTGAATACTCTAGCTAAGTCATGTCTCCATCCTGCTCAGCTAATGTCCGGGGCTCTGGCCCATAAGGTAGAATAATATTCTGCAAGTACACCTGCAACATATCCAGTCAAGAACGGAGCAAAGTACAGTTCTAGGTAATGAACAAGAACATCATGATATGGAAATACGTACAGGAGAACATGAAATATGAAATATAGGAAAAAGAACATGAAAGTACAGGAATGTAAGTACAGAAAATAAAGTACAAGAATGTAAACCATGAACCTGAAGTACAAGACATGACATGTGCACAATGTTTGAAATATAATTAGCCTATGTGATCGGCTGGGGTGAGTACAGGAATATGTACAGGAGTACATGAATATCGGTATGGCTTAGGACCCGCGTACACGATGCGAGGCCTAAGCTATCTACATGAATATTAGAACCGGGATTTGGTCACATAGCTAGTGTATTTTCCCTCCCCAACACAAGTAAGTACAAGAACATGAAGTACAAGGGTACAAGATATCGTGTCACATCGTGTCATCATTAGAAGTACAAGATATGTAAATGCACAAGACCATAGAATGCACTTGCCTTGCTCAGGGTGATCAGGAATAATAAGAAGATCCGGATGTCCTCTTGAATAATTGGTACAAATTGATTAATTTCTAATAGTTATCTATCTAAATACCTTTATTTCTAACTATATTTAACTATATATGGTTTAGTACTAAATAATTACATAAATGGCTAACTAGCAAGAATGATTAATAATTATACACTTAAATACTATTCCCACCAGCTAGCTTTATGGGTTTGTTAAAAACAGCTTAAGTATATATTCTGTAGTGTATGGACTTCTATAGCAACATAAACTACAAGTAATGAACCCTGTAAATTAAAGGAAACCTAACATTCAATTTAGCACACAATTTTGCATCAAACTCTCCCAAAGTCAAACAGAGAAACACCTTACTGTTGTTTCTACTTCAAAGAGAAACTGACCACAATTAAACCTAACCTACTCATCTTTCCCATAGCCTCTGCTCAGTTAAATATGACCAGTCTGTTCATTCAACTACCCAACCACAACTCAAAGGTTCACAGTATACTCAACCATTGAAACACAATCAAAATCCAACTTATTTCCTAATGGAAACCTTATCCCCAGAAATCAAACTTAGTGCCTCAATCAGAGCCTAACGGCTACTCCCTTCAAATATAGCAGCTCAAAAAGTTTAGAAGGAAAAAATACAAAGTTAATAAAAATATACAACCAAATCGAAATTTGAAGCAATAGGAAAATTTGTCACTGCCCCCAACTCAGAAGAGTTTCTGCACTCAACCCTTCATCGAACGCACACTGCATGGATACGACAGCACTGGACACACATGCGAACACGATCTGGACACAATCCCAAACACCCGAACACGGGTGTCATGAACAAGTGAACCAATCAATTTCAACTCCCTGTATCCCGCCACAACGGACACGAACTAAACAGGACACGAATCACTGCTAGTCATGAATGAATGGTCGATTACAAATCACCAAACATCCTGCATCCCGACCACAACCCTGACTGTTCACCATTAATTCTAGCTATGAATTAAAACACACACAACATCAAAATAATAGAATAATACCTGAAGATGACGAGTTCGATCTGATATTGAGACACACCCACAGGAAACGGACACAACAGCTTTCTCGTGTCCAGAATGATTCGAAACTCAGGAATTGATCATACCAAAATCAATCTTTCATGGAAATCAACGATCCATTGATCTAGTATACTGATCAACCCAACAAACGAATCCAATCACTACTCAATTCATAAAATACCCAAAATTCTCCAGATGTGGACAATTTGAGATCGAGTACTCACCGTTTGTCTATTGTTCTTGATTGAGACAAAGTATTTGATCGGTCGATCAACTAAATAGAGCTCCCTACACAAGAGTTTGTTCAGCTGGAAGAAGGGATGACCAAAAAAAGGGATCGAGGAATCAGTTCGTACAACCAAGAATTTAGGTTCCATTGAATTGTCGAAATGCTTACTGGAATTTAGATCGAGCTCGTCTAAATGATGAAGTTGTTCGTTTGTGATGAGTTTTACACCATTGTCATCGATCGGGAAGAATAATCGCCATTACTCGAAGAATTCTTCTGTCATCGCCGTCGTCATCGTGCTTACGTTGACTGGCTCAGTCACCATCGGAAGGAAGGTCGTCGGAGTGGTCTGTCACATGTGCTGACCCTATCTTGCCGGTCTGCCGCTCATTGTGGTTGCTGTCACCATCGCCATAGTCGGTCACCGGAGTTAGGGTTAGGGTTAGGGTTTAGGTGAGAAACTCTCGGGAAGAAGGAAGAGTTGGGGATAGAAGCTCGAAAGAGAGAGAGTAAGATGCTGCAATTTGATTTCTCAAAAAATAAAATAGGGCTGGGCTCTTATGAAAAAGAGCCCTCCCCCCACCAAAAGGAATTAAGCAGAAAAGTCCTGCCCCTTTTGATCATTTGCAAGATCTATTAAGAACAGTTAGGAAAAGTTTATTAGGTTGTTAGGAAAGTGGGGACCACTCAAGTTACTTAGAAACCTTGAAGAATAATCTTGATTAATTATTTCCACTATCTCACTATGATAAAACAATTTAGAAAATTTATGAATTTCAAATACAACATAACTTGAATATCTTTTACTCAAACTAATTAAAATAGTCCCAAAATTTATGAAACTGGAAAAGTGAGGTTACAACCTGCGATACAGCTGAGGGATCTACCACTTCAGACTCAATAGTTGTAGTTTGCTCAGCATAAGCAGCAGAGGGGTGCTCAGGGCAGGGTGTTTGCTCTGAGAGTCAAGGTGGCCGAGCTTATTGGTGACATTATAGCAGGTTTTGTTCTTCTTGATTCCATTCCAACTTCAGTATTATTTGATAGTGGTATATCTCATAGTTTTATATATGTTTTATTGGCTCTCAAGCATCATATTCCTAGTGAATCTTTGGGTAGGACTTGCAAGATCATGACCGGAAGAGGCATTATCCAGGTCGGTGATGTTTGCAAAAGACGGAGTATTTCTTTTTGAGGCCTGGATTTTAGTGCATATTTACTCGTAGTACTACTTTCGAGCTACGATATTGTACTCGGGATGGATTGGTTGAGTATGTACTTTGTTAGCATAGATTATAGAGGAGGTAGAGTCTTGTTCAGCCTTCCAGGAGAACCAGTATTTGAGTTTGCTAGAGGAGTAGCGGGGCCGGGTGGTAGTGCTATCTGTGGAGCTTTGGTGGAAGAGAAGGAGTTATCTCATACAGATTTTACGGATGTCTTCCCAGATAAGTTACCAGGGATGCCGTCGGACAGGGATGTTGAGTTCTCTATAGACTTGGTGTCGGGTGTAGAGTCTATCTAGCAGCATGTCTATAGGATGAACAATAATGAGTTGGCACCGCTGAAGAAGCAGGTAGACGAATTACAGGACAAGGGATTTACCAGGTACAATTCTTTGCCTTGGGGTGCTCTGGTATTGTTTGTACTGAATAAGGATGGATCAGTGCATATGTGCATCGATTATAGGGCTCTGAACAACCTCACTATCAAGAAAAAATGTCCACTATCGAGGATCGATGACTTATTTGCTCGATTGAGTGGCGTTATGGTATTTTTGAAGATAGACTTAAGGATTGGATTCCATCAGGTGAAGGTAAAGAATGAGGACATTCCGAAGACTGTTTTTTGGACTCGCTATGGCCAGTATGAGTTTACTGTTATGCCATTTTGGTTGACTAATGCCCCTACAGTATTTATGAACTTGATGAACAAGGTATTCCACCAATACCTTGATAAGTTCGTGGTAATTTTTATTGATGACATTCTCATCTATTCGAAGATGCCAGAGGAGTACGAGGAGCACCTGAGGATTATACTAGAGACTCTCAGAAATGAGCAGTTGTACAGGAAGTTGTTGATGTGCAAGTTCTTTTTGCACAAAGTAGAGTTTCTGGGATAGGTTGTGTCTGGCGATCGGATCTCAGTTGATCCGAAGAAGATTGCAGCAGTGGAGTCCTGGACTACCCTGAGCTCAATTGTAAAGATTCAGAGTTTTTTGGGTCTGCTAGGCTATTACCGAAAGTTCGTTCAGGACTTTTCCAGGATTGTCGAGCCGATGACCCGAATCATTAGGAAGGACATGGAGTTCGTATGGTCCGAGGAGTGCCAAGACGCCTTCTAGGAGATGAAGAAAAGGTTGACAATGGTTCCTATCTTGACGTTGCCATCAGGGTCAAGTGGATTCGTTATCTACAATGATGTTTTGGAAATTTGGAAAAGGGTTTGGGTTGTATTCTTCAGCAGCATGGGAAGGTGATTATCTATACATCCAAGCAGTTACATCCTCATAAGAAGAACTATTCGACTCATGATTTGGAATTGGCAGTGGTCATCTTTGCTCTAAAGCTGTTGAGACACTATTCATATGGAGAACATGTGAAGATTTTCACAGACCACAAGAGCTTAAAGTACGTATTTACACAGAAAGAGCTGATATGAGGCAGAGATGGTGGTTAGAGCTAATGAAGGATTTTGATATCTCCTTACAATATCACCTTGGGAAGGCCAACGTAGTTTTCGATGCTTTAAGTTGGTATCCGGTAGCTATATATTTGATGTGTGACCATCACCTATTGTCAGATATAGAGAGCTTGGGCATCGAGGTGATAGTTTCGGGGATTGAGATTCAGATATAGGGTTTACAGATTCAGTCTAAGCTGATAGACAGGATCAGGACAGCACAGTTTGATGATGTGACCCTGAGGAGCATCATAGAGCAGGTTGAAGCAGGGTTGTTAGATGACTTCTCTATTGCAGAGGATGGGTCGTTGAGACATGGTACAAGATTGTGCGTGCCTAGTGGAGAGTTGCAGGAAGAGGTTCTTCAGGAGGTGCATCATTCTCATTACTCTATGCATTCTGGTGCCAACAAGATGTATAGTGATCTGAAAGAGCACGTGTAGTCGTATGGCATAAAGCGGGGGGTGACACAGTTTTTATCCAGATGCTTAGTGTGTCAACAGGTAAAAGCAGAGAGGAAGAGGCCAAGTAGACTGCTTCAGCCATTACCTATTCCAGAATGCAAGTGGAAACACATTACCATAGTTTTTGTGTCTGGACTTCTACGATCTCCAAGAGGGAAGGACGCAATTTGGGTCTTCGTTGACTGGTTGACCAAATTGGCCTGCTTTTTGCCTTTAAAGGTGGATTTGTCTACGAAGAGGCTGGCTGAAATGTATGTGAGACAGATCGTCAGGTTGCACGGGCTTTATGTGAGCATAGTCTCGAATCGGAATAGTCATTTCACTTCTTATTTCTGGAGGAGTTTACAGGCTAGCTTGGGCACCCAGCACAAGTTTTGTACCGCATATCATCCTCAAACGGACGGGCAGTCGAAAAGGAAGATTCAGACTCTCGAGGATATGCTTCGTACCTATGTGCTAGATTTTGGGGGATCTTAGGAGGACCATCTCTACTTGGTAGAGTTTGCTAACAACAACAGCTACCAAGCTAGTATAGAGATGTTACCATTTGAGGCTCTATATAGACGGAGGTGCCGTACTCCCTTGTCTTGGGACGATGTTGGTGAGAGAGCTTTGATTAGCCCAGAGATGATTGTGGATACAGTAGACAAGGTCAAGCTTATTAGAGATAGACTTCAGGTGGCGTAGGACAGACAGCGGCATTGGACCGATAGCCATCGGAGATCGTTGGAGTTTAAGATATAGTTTAGATTTCTTGTGTTTGTGTCTGATTGTAGTTGTTTGTTATAGAATAAGTTTTAAGTTTTGTTTTGTGATAGGTTGGTGATCTAGTGTTCCTATAGATTACTTTGACATGGGGTACGATCGCTTTGGTGGAGGTGGAAATCTTAGTCCGTGATTCATCGGACCTTTCATTATTCTTGAGAGGGTCGCGGCCTACTGACTAAACTTATCGCCTGCATTAGAGGAAGTGCACATCAGTTCCATGTGTTACAGCTGAGACGACATGTGGCAGATCCTAGTCATGTTTTGGACCACTCCGAGATCGAGGTGGGCCCGACTATCAGTTATCCAGAGCAGTCAGTTGAGTTTTTGGATCGTCGAAAGAAGGTGTTATAGAACCAAGTCATTCCTTTGGTTCGAGTCACATGGAGGTATCACTCTCCGGGTGAGTCTACCAGGGAGAGAGAGGACGACATGCGGGAGCGATACCCTTATCTCTTCGAGCCTTGAGATATTAATCTTCTTTATTCTGATTTTGTTTCATGTGATAGTTTTGTCTTTTAATTTTGGGGACACAATTATTTTAAGGGGTAGACTTGTCACTACCATTTTTCGAATAGGGTAATTTTGTCATTTCATAATTATAATTATATTGTGTACATTTATTTATAAATATTGTGTTAGTTATTACGGTTAGTGGCTAGCCTAATTGTAGACTTGTGTTAGTGAACCGATTATCCTAGATACTAAACTAGAGCCCAATAATTAGCATGACATGACTCATAGACTAACTTATTGGACTAGGCCCATTAGGCTCATTAGTCATGACAAATTAATTAGAATAAAGATTAGACTATTGATCGAAATAGGTCCAAATCCTTCCATGCAATTAATTAGCCATATGACAACTTTTAGAGGGCAACTTGGATAATTTAGATTAGCCCTAATAAGCCCTACATGGCCGGCCATAAGGAGAAGGCTCTACATTCTATTCACTTCATTTCATAGCCTCCTTCTTTCCTAATTTGGTGTTCTTCCCAAGTATATCCATTCTTCCATCAATCTCTCCCAAATCTCTCTTATTATGTCACATATTCCTCTCATTATCTATACTAGAAGGAGCTTGGAGAGTAGAAACAAGGAGAGGAGTCCACTTGCTAGGAGCTACGAGTCCGGATCGTGTCCATTTGGCTTTTCATTGGGAGTCCATCTTCCAATAAGTACACATCTCTTTTCCTTCTCTATTTAGACTTTATTTCTGATATTGAACTCTTAGGAATTCACCCATAGACTAGGACTAACCATAGGAAGAGTTTTGAGACACTAATGAATCTTTATTTGGAAGTTACAATTGATTTTGTGCAATTTCTGGAGAAATTCCGAGAATGATGTACCAAGTGTTTGTCATTAGGTTTATTAAGCCTATTTAATGTAGATTTAGTTGTGTGTGTCTAGACTCATGTCCATAATGAATACATGTAGGTCGTGTCATGATACGGTAGGACACGGGATCAATTTGGGTGGTACACCTACACTTGTGGTACACATGCTCTATTGCACATGACACTTGGCATTAGCCTAGAAATTTACTAATTATGTTTATCTACTTATTTTAGACTTGTCTATGTGGTTTGGTAGGATTCTGATAAGGTTTGGTATAGATATCTTGGCTGTATCACAATCGTATCGTAGATTAGGGCGATACAGGGGTAATGCACACCATGTGTTTGAATAATTTCTATGTTAGCTTCATGTATATTAATTAGCATTGCCCATACATATTTTGTGTGGTTTAGAGTATATATTGATGTATATAATATATATAGGTGTTACCTATATGTTGGTCAGGTATATATATTTAAACATGTATAGGCTAGCATAGAAGGTTCCTGTCATGAGTTGTAGAGTTGTTTATGCAACTGAGAAGTGTGGTGTACACACCTAGTAGGATTAGTGAGGGGAGCCTACCCTAGGCAAGTGCACCCTTGTGCACTTGGCACCTAGGCTTGTGCAAGCAGCAGAGGAATGCACAGGTGAAAACCTGTGTGGTAGTACAGTGGTGCACTGATTTGGTACAATCAGTGAGATAGGCAAATTCCTGCCTAGGTTGGGCCTTGTGCAGCAGCACTTGTGCAAGGTTGAGTGGTTCACATGTGCACACAAGTGCACATGAAGGAATATAGGTTGGCAAGTGATCTGCAGACCACACTAGAGTGAGCATTGGCATATACTATCTGGACAGTGATGGGATGGGTCTCTTATGTCTGGTTGTGAGTGTATAGGTATGAACATATTATGAGTTAGTGTATCAAATTTTCTATAGGGCTGCTAGGTGAGTGTACAGAGATTAAGGGAAAGGGATTATGTAGTAGGTAGCTACAAGATCAAGGGATACCAACAGTAGTCACCTGCTGTATAGAGATAGCAGGTTAGGCATGATGACAGGGAAGTGCCACTGACTTGGTGGCTGATTCAGTAGCAGTTGCTACTGTATTGGAGGATGCATAGGTAGGAAGCAAGGGATGTTTTGTTTGCTATTGTAAACAGCAACAACAGTAGGGGCTTTTGTGTGCCTATCCAGTATACCTGGAAGGCTATAGCAGTAGTCATAAGATTGATATTAGCAGTTCCTAAATTTCACAACTTGGCAAGGGTTAGTAACTGATCTATGAGCAGGTAGGAGGAAACAAAGTATCGAGAGACTAGAAAGGGGAGGGTAGAGCCTTGACAGCAGTGGGGGCATCTTGGAGTGGCCTGGAGCAACAGGTTTCCCCAGGTTTAGGGCAAGGGCAGTACCTGCAGAATCTAGAGTTCACTTGGGTGTGTGAGATCAAGTGAGTCTTCATGTGTAAGATTGTAGGGATACCAATAGGTGTGTAGATGTTGTTATGTTGGAGGTTGGTAACAAAATAGGTAAGGTTGAGGTACATGTGTAGGTGAGTGTCAATTAGAAATAGGGAAGATTTAGTTGACAGGTAGCTTCCTAGGATGTGGGTAATAGCAGTAGGTAATAGGCACTAGCATAGGTAGGTAATGGGCATTACCTATATGTCATGTTTATAGGCTAAGTGCCTATGTAATGGGTATATAGGTAAAGTTAGGATAATATGTGAATTGGGTATTGTATAGCAAGAAGGGGGTTAACCAGTATGATACCATATTGGCTCAAGCCAAGGTATCCCCTTAGTATTAGTTTAGCTAGGGTACTAATATATGTTATATTTGTACATATTATATACTACCTTCATATATAGTATTCTACATATCCTATGATATGGTATAGTATTGATACCCTAGTATCCTATATAGTTAGTATAGCCTAGATACATAGTGTATGGACGCAATATCCTAGAGATGGACTCGTACAACCTAGAAATAGCAAGTTTGACCAAGGTTGACTATTTTAACCTAGAGTCGACCTAGTTTGACAGTTTTGACCTAGAAATAACTATGACCTAGATTTGGACTAGTTTGACTTGTATTCATTCCAAACCTTGATATTGATGTAGTATTCCATATTTAGGTCTTCGAGGCACCGTATCGAACATTTTTGATACTTTATACCAGATCTCAGGTGAGTACATTCTCTGATAATTTCTCATTTATGATATTCTCTATGTTTCTTATATTTAATGTAGATATCCTTGTTTCTCGACACATTGGTTACACGGAATGGTTTTTCGGGATCCCGTCATGAGATGTTATTCCTGTACGTCTGGTATACCCTGTGTAAGCCTTGCTGTAGTTTTTTTTTGCATTATATATACACCGAATCCTGAGAGAATTAGCTACCTTCCCAGTGAATCCCGTGTCGTAACGTACGATGGTTGGATCCACTGTACCGGTTGGGCCAGGGAGTAGTAGTGTAGGTATGTGATCCTACCCCTTCCATGTATGATATTGTTTTCCGTGAGTGTTAATCATACACCGCACGTATGACTAACCAGACCAAAAATTCTCATACAAGTTCCCAAGCCGATCACATGTTGAAAGTAGTACTCACTCACATATATAGTATTTCATGATTACTGTACATGATGATTCATGTTCTCCCTATTTACTTACAGTACTTCCATTTATGTTATATTCATATACATGTCATTGATTCTTGTATATTCCCTCTATTTACGGTTACATAGTCTTTATCATTTACTGGAACTGTTATTAGAAATGTACTTCGTTCCAATCCTGATTGGATATATTTTTTAGACGATTCAGATGACGGGTGCCCTACTTACTACGGCCCGCACGACGTAGTAGTTATAGACCAGGAGACCCTGATCCAGGAGGGCTTAGTCCCAGCTGAAGAGACTTTGGTGGTGACCCAATTAGACTAGATTTTGTACTTGATATGTCTCAAGCACTATTGATTTTAGCATGTGTATTATTTCAGAATTATATTGATATAGATGACTTTTAGAATCTGGACTTGTACTATGTTCTGTTAGACTTCTGGATACCTCTTTTTATGTCATTATCTTTTATCGTACATTTATCTTCCATATAGACTTGTGATTGAGTATGATCATATTATTATTTCTTCTCCGTTCGAAGATGATTATCTTAACACGTTATGATATACACTATTAGTTAGTATATTAGACCTAGACAATATTCTACCACCGATTCTATAATGTAGGCTAGACGCTGTCATGCACTTGTGCCCCTATACCGGTTACAGATCGTGACATTTGTCTTTCCACCATGAGGACCCAATGATATATAGGACTTTATAGGGTATGTGACGCTCCATTCAAAGCAGGTAGTCCCATTGATCGATGATGTATTGCTGAGTTAAAGATAGAGATCTCATAAGATAATACCACTAAGATGTTAGTGTGATTGACACACGAAAAGATGATATGTTAATGCAAATGACACAAAGAAATGAAATGATATATGTCCCTATGAGAAATGAAATAAGTGATCGATGAATCACCAAGTGAAATGATGAGGCAAATGCTAGCAATCTATAATAACTAAGTGATGATATGATGAGTAACTATACAATGTTTGTCTATTTACTTTCAATATTTACCATACAATTTATGTTTATCGAGTCGTATATGCATTCATATGGACAACTTGTACACAAGGTGGTAAATTTTCTCAAACGGTACCTGGGACACTAGGACTGATTCGACCTAGGGGGATATGAAATATGCTTTGGTAATACGTAGTAATTATTGGAAATTCACGAGGCTTGCAACCTACGATAAAATGGTGCGTCGTATTACCATATTGAGTCCATATGGTGGAAAAGTACTAGTGACCATGCAGTCAGGATGCTTGCTAATGAATGTATTGTACATGGGCAGTAAGTATTATATAATATATCTTATGTAGGTACGCTGGATCGATTGTTGGTAAAGTTTAATGCATATTTTATGAGTTACTGCTGCTTTTGATATTGTAATGAATATGAATTGTTAAATGACCCTAGTCCCTATTAGAAAGATCACAAGATTTAAAGTGCTTGTCATATAATTTAAGAAGTGTTGGTTTAGCTGAGTAGGCCAAATGAGACTCACCAGTACATTTCTAAATGTGCTGACCCCTCCTCCACAAGTACTGGAGAAAAACACAGGCGGGCGAGGGAGATAAGGCTTTGTTGCAATTTTTAAGCGTCTTCCTAGCTAAAAAAATTTAAAGTATTTCGGAGTTTAAGTTGTTGCTTATATTTCATTTGTAATAAAGGGGCATAATGTATGGAATGCAAAAAAAATTCATGACCGTCTATCAGTTATTTTCTTTTCATGAAGCTATGTAAGCCGGAACGACATTTCAAGTTGTACTAAAAAAAGTTGTATTCACTGCTATTATTTAATTAAAAATGAATTATTTCTTCTTATACTGCACATTCAATGTCTATGTTGTCTTGCTCCATTTTTGATGTTTCAAAATGAATTTATAATGTGCACATTCTGGTCCTGTGCAATTGCAATTTACACCTATACAACATCACGCTAGTAGAGGACGATCGATTCAGCAAGAATCAAAGCGAGACGAACGATTTGGCAAAATCAGGACGTAACAAATATTAATGTTAATTTAATATTAGTTTTAATGTTAACTTAATATAATTTTAATTTTAATATTAGTTTTAATTTTAATTTTTAATGTTAAGGTTAATATAATTTCAATTCATTTTTATTTTAATTTTACATTTTAATGTTCAAAAATAATATATCTTTTAAAAATATCTATCTTTAAAAATAATTTATCTCTAAAAACAAATATATCTTTCAAAACAATATATTTTTCAAGAAAATTTAAAAAATAATCTATCTCTAAGGAGAAATTTAAAAAATTCCAAGAGAAAGACAGCTCATGTTTTTAGAAGTTCCCACAACTTCCGTAGAGAATGTTCCATAAGGTAGGCTACAATGCTCACTAGAGCAGAACTATATACATAATATATAATATATATATATATATATATAATATATATTATATATATATTATATATATATATATATATATATATATATATATATATATATATATATATATATATATTATATATATAGCTCAACTGTTTACTCACTGAGGCCCCGGCCCGAGAGGGCACAGGTCGAATCCTCCCCCCCCCCTGCAGTGGTTCTTCCAACTTAGGAAGCGAGGGTTGGCCACATAAGGATACCAATATATATATATATATATATATATATATATATATATATATATATATATATAAAATATATATATATATATATATATATATATATATATATATATATATATATATATATATATATATATATATATATATATATATATATATATTTTTTACATATATATATATATATATATATATATATATATATATATATATATATATATATATATATATATATATATATATATATATTTTTTTATATATATGTAGATATATATATATATATATATATAAATATATATATATATATATATATATATATATATATATATATATATATATATATATATATATATATATATATATATATATATAAAAAATATATATATATATATATATATATATATATATATATACAGGAGTGGGTAGCTCAACTGTTTACTCACTGAGGCCCCGGCCCGAGAGGGCACAGGTCGAATCCCCCCCCCCCCCCCCGCAGTGGTGCTTCCAACTTAGGAAGCGCGGGTTGGCCACATAAGGATACCAATATATATATATATATATATATATATATATATATATATATATATATATATATATATATATATATATATATATATATATATATATAATTTAACTTAATTTTTGAAAAGCCTCTAACGTTTATGAACGTTATATATGTTTTTACAGATTACTAGATGCGCCCAGTATATGTACTGGCCGATATTTTTCGAGGAGAATTATATCGGTCATAATTTAGCCAGACAACCCATGCGTGCAAAAGTTGTTCTCAAAAGTGAATATTCGCATAGTTTAGTTACAAGTACTGTTCATGAGTTATTTGTGATTTTCTTAGTTGATATTTGTTGTTTATCATATATGACATGCATATTATATATCTCGAAACATCCGTTTGAGGGCCAAGTTTCCTTCCAAGTTATTGCTAAGCTTCTGTGCTGAATTGTGTGATGGTTATTTCTTCGGGATTCAGGTATTAGTTGATTATTTCTTTTTCATTGTTCTTTCGTAGTTATTTTTTGTTCCTTAGATTGTATTGCAAATAAAGTTGTGAATGTGTTTATGTGGATTTATGGACGGTTGTTATGACGGGACATCATATAAATATTCGAGTTAGACTGGAGTACCCTTGATGCGTACCTAGCCATTGCCATGTAACTTGTCATGTCTATTTTGGGAATGGGCGTGACACTAGATAAAATGGTACTCTAACAAGTACAACTACATACATTATCATACTATCAGCCATGATATATACAATCACGATAATCGAAAAAGGAACAAACTCCTAAAATATATACAGGACTAACACTTGTCCTGGGCTAAACACCAGAAAATGAATATCAACTCGAGTGATAAAGAAAAGAAATCCACTTGTGTCTTCGGGCCACTGATCTAAGGGTGCGGGTCATCGAGCGAAAGGTACGACAAATTCTAAAATTCGACAGATAAATCTGACCAAACAAAATGAGTGGCGTCAAAACCCTAAGCAACAAGTACCATAAATAAAACTCATGGTGCAAACCAAAACTCCACAAAGCAACATTAATCAATAACAACAATGAAAATAGATAACAATAAAAAATCAAATAAGTAAATGTTGTGTCCGGAATAGTGCAGTACCAATGCACTTATCTCGATAAAATAGAGAAAACTTAAATGAAATACAGAAACAGAAATCTAAGATATATAGCGAGACAAAATCTCGAACGACAAGAAAGCATAGGGACCACTCTGAAGCAGGATCACAACATGTAAACTAAATAAGGACTAGGGTTGATGATCGTCTCTCGAACAGAACTTTATCCTCTAGCTATGCACCAACACATAGAATCAAAACGCGAGCATAAAACATAACACGCGACCATAATAAATGGTCAAACATCATCTATGACTTGATACACATTAACTTGCTAGGGTTATCATAGAACTTAATTACTAAAAATGCAAGTCAAAAAAATTTGCTATAATCAAGAAATTTACTATACGGTATCCAACACCTGATACTCTAGACAATATGCATACATGATTGCCCACTGTCAAATGCAGGTAACTTATACAAACAACCAAGCTATCATCAAGAAAGCTAGTCTATGGTATCATATACGAAATACGACAAATCGAGATCACCAGTAATCCATGAAAAGAACACAAGGATTATTATAGAACTCATATTATTAACAAAACAAAATGGGTATATATCGGAACTCAAACTGAGGTAAAACCCAAAAAATAGGACATTCATACCCCTTTATTAAGCTGTCAGTATACTAGCGTATACTGGCACTCTACCACAAGTATACTGACGGTAAAGTGATAGTATATTGCCAGTATACTATTCAGTAGGGTGAGCAAATACCAACCGATACCGAATACCGATTAAAAATATTCCAAAAAAATAAACCAAAATTATGTACCGATACTGAATTACCGAACCGACTAAAATATCATATAATGGTAATGGTAACAGTTTGAGTGTAATACCATACCGAAAATACCGTACCGAACCGATATACTTTCTTTTAGAATGTTGTTCATGATTAATTTTATATAATTTTTATTTTTATCTTTATTTTAATCAGTTTATTAGAACTTAGAATAGATTTTAGTGGAGTTGAAGTTATCTTAAGAACGTTAAAAATTCAATTTTTGATCTTTTGAGATTATGTTTTTGTATTCTCATAGAAGTTTCAAGTGAAATTTGGTTACTTAAACTTATACCAAACATTAAACTTAGTGACCGTGTTTGATCTTTTAAGCTTATTTTTGGGTGTTTGCAACTTGTTACATATTATTCTAATAATTTTGGTTAATTGTTTGGTTGGTAGAGGCTTAGCTTTGAAATTTAATGCTTCCAAAAAAGTAAAAATATATACTATGGGTTAATAGGTTCTACAATATTAAGTGTGTTGATTGATCAAATGTTAATTGGTAAATTACCGACACCGAACAAAAACTGACCGAATACTGATTTAACTGAAACCAAAAAAAACTGATTCTAAATAGTACGATATTGGTATTGATTTTTTAAATACCGATTTTTGAAAATACCGAAAAGTTCAACCAAATACCGACCGATTATACCGACGCTCACACCTACTATTCAGCACTGGCAACAACGAAAAAGAACTTGGTACATACCTGTTTTGATTCGCGACTTGACCCTACAGTCTTCCAAACCACACAAAATCAACCCATAACTACAGTAGAATACTTATACAACATAATCAAAGGCCTAGAAGAAAGTATGATCGAATCTGCATGCAAATTGACAAAAAATACAACAAACAATTTTGTTTTATCTGACATATCAGCACTACAACAATATAATGGCAATATACTGTCAATATTCTACTCGTGCAGTTAGCATGCATAAATAGGTTCTAATTTTTTATTGATTTTGTCATGTTGTCAATCCACCGATCGTTTAATCCCCGAACAAAATTCTCCACCATCCAAATTAGGGGTGAGCATTCTGTTTTCGTTCAAACCGAACCGAATAAGCAAAAACCAAATTGGACCGAAAATCGAATAAGCAAAATTGAAACCGAAACGAAATGGCCCATAACCTTATCAAACTGAACCAAATTAAATCGGTTTGGTTTCAATTTATTCGGTTTACTTGTTATATATTATATATATATATATATATATATATATATATATATTTTTCTTATTCGGTTTTCCGTTTTCGGTTTTGGACCGAAACCTAAAAGCGAATAACAAATTTTAGTATTTTCAAAACCGAAACCGAACTGAATTTTTTTAAACCGAACCGAATCTCTTATTCGGTTCGATTTTCGGTCCAAAACCTACTAATGCTCACCCCTAATCCAAATACACTAGTCATGCTTTCGTGACCACACGATGAACTGTGTGGAGATGCTCGAAATCAATAATCTAGAGCAAGCGTCAAAATATCGATATGCAGTGTCAGGCATGACTCTATGACACGAACCGAGCGTGCTTCTAGACAAGGTGTCCTAGTGTCTATTTGTGACAAATAACACACCCAAAATCCAGAAAACCAAGTTTCAACTCAAGGAAACCATATGCAAAACAAAACCCATTCTTTGACACCAAACCACCAACATGTACTGAGTCATAGTGGCTTGGGTGTGTGTGTCGTGTGTCCAAAAAATTGTTAGTCCCTGTAACCCCGCTTTCCTAAAATTATTAAATTTAGTATTTTCTTAGAATTTTCAAAATTTTAGAAATGATTATTTTGATTTATTTTGATTAATTATGAGACTTTTGATAATTTTTCTAAATGAGATATTTTGAAGGATTTAGTGAGGAGAAGTCTAGCAACTATATTTGGAATCTCTCCAAGTTCCTAACAACTTTGTAACCAACTTTTGGGGGTAAATTGTAATTACCAAATTTCAGAGGGGGTTAGTTACAAATTTCCATTTTTTCTCTTCTCCTTATAATGCTCTCAGTGTGGAGAGAGACCATTTTGCTGAGCTCTTCTTCCATACTTTCTTTTCCCAAATTTCCTCGAGCAAACCCTAGCCCTATTTCTCCGGGGGTCTCGCCATGGCGACAGCGGTGGATTCTCGCTCCGGCGACTGAGCTCCTATGGCAGAGCTACCACTCCGACAACGACCTCACAGTGAAGAGCTATTTTCTCCAACGAGCAGCTCTCAACGACGACCGCAACGATCGCGAGGTGATTTCACTCTGGCGACCTGCCTCGACGAATTAAACCCCAGTACGTGCTTCCTTCCTCCGGCAGCTTCGACTCCGACGTGAGGAGGTCATCTCGAGCAGATCTGACCTCCTCTGAACTTTGCAGACACACTGCATCCACGTCAGCGAGCATCTTCGACAACTGCGTACCGACCATGCCTGTCGTGAAGATCTTAACATTTTCTCCGGCGATGTTCGACCTAGATCTCGAACTCGTGAAGAAGGACCTGTCAATTGGTCAATCGAGCGGAGTTCTTCATCTTCATCCAGTTTCTTAAAATTCTGGTAAGACCTAAGTTCCATTCAGATTTGAGAGTATTTTGCATTTGATCTTGTTAGTATTTTGCATTTGATCTTGTTGATCATTTAGTGTTCTTAGTGATCGATTGGATGTCGAATTTCTGATGAGTACGAGCAGATGTTGATCGCAGGAGTGTTGGGTTGATTGAATCTTGACAGGGAAAATTACAATTTAGAACAATCGTAAGTTGAATCCTTGAAACCTTCTTGATTCTCTGAGTGTTCTGAAGGCTATGTTCAATTCATCGAGATTCTAATGATCCCTGTGCTCTGAATTTATTTGGTGAAATGCTTAGCAGGAAATATGACACATAGAGATCGTGTCCAACCTCGTGAGAACGTGTCCTTGATCTCGTCAAATTCTCTCTTTCAGGTATTATGCCATCTTCCCTTTGATTGTAAGTTTCTATAGCGAATTTGATATGAGTAGTATTGGCCAGGATCGGTAGGGTTGGGTGTGGCATGTCCAGTGTGCGTATCAGGATGTTGCGTGTCCAGTGTGCATATCAGGATGCTGTTATATTCGACCAAGGGTGCGTGTCCAGATAAGTGGTCGTGTCCGTGGTGCCAGTTCGCTGTGTTCAGTGTATAGCCGTGTTCAGAGTGTTGTTGTCACGACCCGTACCCGCTTTTCGGGATGCAAGTACATGAGTAAGCCAGCTACGTATCAAGCAGACTCCAGCCCGACTCGAATATGTATAAGCTGTCAAGAGCATGGTATCATGTCTAATATGGTAATCTAAACTATATCTCAATCCACAAGATGTATATAAATCAAGAATGAACAAGTATGGTTCATGGTCTGCAGCCCACTAGCATATTGTCCGATTAGACTCCAAGAATAACATGAGTCTATGAAACTAGGCTAATAAACAGGATATATTATAAGAGCACGAGAAGATAATAAAGCAATATTACTAGCAAAATACCTGAATCATGCAGATGTAATCGACTACCACATGCTCAGCTAACTAACTCCGTGCAACCAGCTATCTGAAGAGATCATCAGGTCCTCAGGGGACATAGTAAGATACATAAAAATATGCCTATCTAACAGTTCTATCATGCATAAGAATATAAACAGGCTATAAACAGGAAACGAGACAAAAACTGACAAGTGACTACTGACAGGTGACTATGAACACGGATACGGAAAACAACTATGCATAAATGAACTGCTGGGAGAGAACTGGTGAACAAGAGATCAAAGTTTATCAAACCCTCGTCCAGAGTGTGGACTCGATAGTTTGAACTAAGCCCTAAACCTCGCCCCGAATGTGGACTCGTAAGTTAGTTCACGACAAACACCCTCACCCCTAGTGTGGACTCGCAGGTGCAAACAGATCAAGACAAACACCCTCGCCCCGATTGTGGACTCGCAGGTTGAGAAAACGAAACAGTAATTAGCAGTTCAGTTACACGCACTCACTCTACGACACGATATGACTCAATCAAGGTACATGTAAGGACAACTGACATATAGTCTATAATGTCAAACTCTGGACAACGACGGTATATATACGGGACAATAACTAATATACATGATAAGAAGAAAAGCATACCAATCAAACCAATCCAACTAACTGATGACATGTAACTACTAGATAAAGAAATAATCATGCAATAAACTGTAGAGGAAGGCAAGGTATACTTGCCTAATTCTGCGCTCTTAATATGAAACGTCGCTCCCGCGTCTACGCCTCCGAAAACGACGCTCCTAGATAATTAATTAGCTAGTTTAAGTCACTACTCATTAAACTTATGATACGACTTAATTAGTTAAAGTAATATTTTAAAATTATATTAACTATATTCAAATCTCCCGTGGAACCATTTAGATTCATAAAATCACACACAGGTTCCATGAGACATCGAAACACAGTTTTAGGGTTTCCAACTCTCAATTGGTTGGTTATGTCCCTACTTCAATAACATACTTAAAAATCATATAAATTTCATAAAAATAATATTTAAACAAATTTTCTACAGATTTATCTCTGAAATTCCAGAATTAATATTTCTAAAGAAATTTATGAGTAGTTGATTACTAAGTCAGCTAGTCTACCCGAAACTCGTCCGGAACATAGTCAATTATTCAAAATTGCTAAAATAATCAAAAATATATTTTAAACAGAATTAAAATATTTTATTTCTCAGAATAACATTATGGGTACAAGGGTTAAGTTATACTACAAGTTTGGGACATTCTAGGTCAGCCGATTACCAGAAATTAGCTAGTTTTGACCTATAATTTTTTTTACCAGATTTGAGTTGATAAATTTATGGAAAAATACTTAAAAATCCTAATTTATATATATTAACACACACAAAATTTAGTTTTGAAAATAACCACCAATAATTTCACAACGGGGTTAATTTTGTTCCTACCGAAACATGAATATTACGACTATAAATCATGAATCTTTTAAAGATGATTATACATAGCAAAAGCCATTAAACTATGATTTCTATAGTTTTAATAAAATATTTTCTACAGAAATTTAATAAGGTTTTGAGATAGAAAAATTAGGGTTTCTTACTAAAAGTCCTTGCTAGAGAGGTTGTGAAGACTTCACCTTGCCAAAGCTCCAATCTTTCTTGCTATCTTTGCTTGCTAATCCTCTCTTGGTGAGTTTGGAAGGGTTGGCAATGACTATAGATGGTTGGATGGAGAAGATGGAGTTTTTAGGGTTTATTTTGAGTGGTTGGGTAGATGTATGGTGGAGGAGATGAGTTTTTGTGAAGGATGGAGAGATGTGCAATGGAGAAGAGGATGTATGGAGGGCTATGGGGAGAGGTGCTGCCAAATATGAGAGGGAATTAAGGGAGTGGTCGGCCAAGAAGGAAAAAAAAAGAAATTAAGTTAGGGTTAGGGTTTGGGTATGAGTTGATGTACATATATGGGCCTTTTGGGTTGCATGCATTAAAAGGAGTGGAAATCCTATCCCTAATGAGATGCTTGGCCGAATATCCAAGGGACGGGCTGCTTTGGTCAGCCAAGAGTGCTCCCACTTGGTTGGGGTGGTGGTTTGGTGAGTTGGCTAATTGATTGGATTGAGATTTAAAAAGGTCTTTCCTAATATAGACTAATTAAATCTATCTATATAAATACAATCCAAAATCTGAATTAAATACAAATATATGTATTTATTAATATTTATTAATGTCCAACATGCCTACTTAGGAGTGGATTGGACTTTGGGTCAAATATAAACTAATGGCAACTAGGATACACTAGGATTACACGTAGACACTTTCTATAAATAAAAACTTTCCAAAATTGAAAACATATCAATATTAATAAAAAAATATATATCAACATGAAGTTATTTGAGAGTACTACATGTTTATTTAGATTTAGATTTGGTTCAGGTCAAGTCGGGGCTAAATTGGTACAACCGGGTCTCCTAGAAAGTCAATAATCTAATAATTAAATAAATAAATCATCGGTGGGAGTTAAGTCGCAACTTGGCCTGATTTTTCTATTTAGAACACACCTATGGCTCGGCCTTCCCTACCATAGTTAAAACACTAGTCAAGGCACCCAACTACACTATCCGTGCCAAAATTCTTGGTCATCTTGTACTCTAAATTTAATCGTGACTAAAGGCATCTACCGTAATAATTAACTAATTAATTATTTATAACATTCAAAAATCACCATTTAAATTAAATAAATAAATAAAAATATTTCAAAATTTTTGGAAAGAGGAGTTACAGTTGCGTTCCGCGTGATCGTGTCCGGAGTTCTGTTCATGTCCAGAGTTCTGTGCATATCCGGGATGGGGATCATCATGAGGGGTTTTGCCTATTCATACTATAAGTTGTCTATAATTCTTATCTCGGTTTTGTTGTATAATTCCTACTCTCAAATTCGGTTTGATGAGTATAAAACCAAGCTGTAACTATTCTTGCATTCTTCCTATTTACTGAGTTCTAAATGTAGCCGTTAAGCTCATTGGCTTGCTTTTATTTCATCTCTGTATTGGAGGGGGTTCATTGAGTCCAAATGGTTGCAGGTTTTGAAAAATTAGCTTGACCCGTATGAATATCTGAGCTGGGTTTTGAATATGTATTCTTCCATTAAGCTTGGGATGGAGTATGGTTACTGACTGGAGAATGTTTATGGCCTGATAGACTTGGTATAGTTGGGGGCTTTGGGATTATGACGAGACTCTGTCACTACGGGTTGGTGAATTCAAATAATTTGCTCAGTTTTAATTGTTATAGGTGTGAATCAATCTGGTTCAGTATTTCCTTCAGTGGCAACCAAGTCTACTCTAACTTGGGAGTATGTTGATGTGGGCCGTAATCGGATTGAAGGAGATTAGGCCAAACAGGCCAGGTTTGACAACTGACATTAGTCATTGATATAAAGTGGAGTGTTGGGCTGCATGTCAAGCTTACTAATTACAAATAGTTAGAAATAATTGCTTTCACTATATAAAAAGTTGTAGTTACATTATAGCAGCTATTTAACTATCTTAAAATATTTTCTAATAAAAGATAGGCTACTTAAATAATGTTTAGTACTAGAGTATTGATTGTTATTATAAGACTGTAGACCCTTACTTAGTTTATATTAAGCAAGCTAGTAGCTAAGTATATAGGAATTTAGTATTGATATACCTAGTGACTTTTAAATGGTAATTAACCAACTTGTACCCAAATTCAGGTGGATATACAGATCTACTTCCTTTTTCGATCACCCTGAGTGTCACACTCACTTTTCAATTTTAAGGATATTTTAGTCATTATGTTTTATTTGAAATTTTTATTAATTTATTAATTAGAGTGATTGCTTTTGTAGCTGTGATTGGTGTTTTGAGATGTAGAAAGTGGTCTAACCTTAGTCAATCATGAGCAGAAGACTAACCATGCATTTAGAATTATCCTTGGCATTTTAGATTTTATTTTAGGGCCAATGTCCAAATTAGGAAGCTGTTAAATCATTTTTTAAGCTATTTTCCATAAAGCCTTTTTAGCCTTTTTGACATGGGCCTTTTTAGCAACTTGAGGAGTGCAATTAGCCCATGAGCAAACCCTAACCCTAATCAAGTCCCATGGCCGGCCACAGCAGCCGCACCCCCTTCATATCATTGTGCTTTGGTTTGTAGTCGTCACAAGTACAAACCCTAGTTTCTCTCTTCTCCAAAAATCCTAACTTTCTCATCCGGCATCCGTTTCACCTCAAACGAATTGCGTTGCGATCTTGGGGAGGAAAAGAACTTGTTGGAGCATTGCTAGCAAGGATTTGGAGACGTTTGCTTGGGAGAAACTGGTCGTCAAAGCGCTCGAGGATTTTCTTTTATTGAGATTCCAACTCTCAATAGGTAAATCTCGTTCTACTATTGTTTGTTCTATTTTTTCTTTATTAGAGCATGCATCTAGGTAGCCTCGACCTGTAGGATAAGTTTTGTTCGATTTCGTGTCCGTTCGATGTGCGTATTGGATACGTATCGGAGCTACAACGTAGGTGTTCGATAAAATTACTCAATGGATTGAACTTGATAATTTGTGAAACTATTTATATATTTGGATAGCCCTAGATGTAGGGATCACGACACCGTAGTTTGTGCTTCGAATCGGGCTCGTGTCTGTGTCCAAACAGGACATGAACACGCTGCACATGCAGGCCACGCGCGTGCCCTGCTGTCGTGTGTTGTTTGCGCGATGCACAGGCCACGTGGCCGCGTGCCACTTGGCGTGTAGGTGGGGGCAACATCTGTGGACACGTCTCCTAAGTTTTATGTCGTCTTGATTCGAATCGAGTGAGAGATCACGACCGCATTGGTCGACCAACGCACACGCACGCGCGCACAGCCGTCGCTGACACGGCCCGAGTGCCGATACGTGTGGACACATGGACTCGATCCGATCTGTCCTACGTATAGTCCTATACCTATCCTATCCTAGGATACATCCACGACACGTGTGGTGGGACACACGAGTCCCTGGACTCATCGTCCCGCGTGTACGACGATGTGTACTGTTCTGTACACACGCGCACAGGCCACACGTGGACATGGGCTTCGTGCACGTTGGACACGACACTTGGCCGCACGCTAACACAGCCAGTAGGTTGAAGATGTGTTAGCCTAGGTGTACGCGAAGTTTTACGAGAAATGGTTCAGAATCGAGCAAGAAATCGAACTCGCACCGATTCATTGGACACGTGTATCAGGTTTTTCGATACTCACTCCGTGGACATGAACCGGACACGGGTTCGATCCCGTGAGTACCCGAGCATGTCACACACATAGACACCTTCGTATTTGCCAAGTTTTGCGGGTTCTAGTTGGGTATTTTGCGATTTGGGTCTCGAGTTGAGTTTTCGGGTTTCGACTATATATATATCGAATTGATTTTTGTCATAATTTGATTTCCTGAGATTTTAGTTATAATTTCTGAGTTTTTAACAAGTTAATTAGGTTCTGGACTTGCGGGGAATGGTCATTGGGTTTATACCCTATATTATGTACAATTTATGTATATATTTGGGTTTTCCTCCTTATGTATATAATATATATATATATTATATATATATATATATATATATATATATATAAAAAAAATATATATATATATTTTATGTATATAATATATATATATATATATATATATATATATATATATATATATAATATATATATATATATAATATTTTTTATTTGGGTTTTGCTCCTTATGTTTATAATATAAATATATATATATGTGAAAATATATATATATATGTGTGTGTGTGTGTGTGTGTGTGTGTGTGTGTGTGTGTGTGTGTTTGTGTGTGTGTGTGTGTCGCGCGTGTGCGTGTGTCGACCCATGCGGTCGCGATCTCTCACTCGATTCGAATCGAGACGACACGAAACTTGGGAGACGTATCCACAGATGTTGCCCCTACCTATACGCCAAATGGCACGCGGCCACGTGGCCTGTGCATCGCACAAACAACACACGGCAGCAGGGCACACGTGCGGCCTGCGCATGCAGCCTGTTCGTGTCCTGTTTGGACACGGACACGAGCCCAATTCGAAGTACAAACTACGGTGTCGTGATCCCTACATCTAGGGCTATCCAAATATATAAATAGTTTTACAAATTATCAAGTTCAATCTATTGAGTAATTTTATCGAACACCTACGTTGTAGCTCCGATACGTGTCCGATACGCACATCGAACGAACACGAAATCGAACAAAACTAGTCCTACAGGTCGAGGGTACCTAGATGCATGCTCTAATGAAGAAAAATTAGAACAAACAATAGTATAACGAGATTTACCTATTGAGAGCTGGAATCTCAATAAAAGGGAATCCTCGAGCGCTTTAACCTACCAGTTTCTCTCCCGAGCAAACGTCTCCAAATATATATAATATTATATATATATATATATATATATATATATATATATATATATATATATATATATATTTAC